>CAJPEV010004370.1:0-22735 GCA_905338385.1 Darwinula stevensoni | reverse complement strand
AAGAGCTCTCACATTTCCTAATTGCCTCATGATGTCATGGGGAAAATGGATGATGTCAGATGAAGTATTAAATAAATCATTACTTCTCAGACGGTACCATCGTATTTCGCCAAGGAATCGGTTTTCGGTCCCATGTCGTCAGTGGAGCCTTTCTTTCCCGTCGAAAGTTTTTCTTTCTCTCACGAGAAAAAGAGAGAGACAACGAGAGGCAGACACTGGCGATTCTGACACAGACGGACCATTTTGTTACGACGGATCGACGGACGAACGCTTCGCATCCGGCTGGACGGAATATACGATCTCCATGGACGCGTCAGGACTCTCAAGACCGAATTCCCCGACGACGGGGATACGTGAGTTGAGACTATTTTTTAAATATGGTGATCGATGACGTCACCCTGCTTTATCGTTTCCAATCACCGGACAAATAATATTATTTTTTTTAAGCTTAAGCTTTAAGCTCCACAGCGTCATGTTAACCAAATGAGGCACTATAAATGCTTAGTTATCGTAATAACTTTCCTACATCCCCATTCACGAGATTTCAATCTTGTGTCTTATGAATCATAATAGAAATTAGCCAGAAGTGGATGACCGAAAAGAAAGAAAAATAATGTCCACTCCTAATGAAGACGAACTTCTGCATATGACTGAGGGCACCAGTTTCCACGCGCTGGATCGACCCGAGAGACGCCATGAACGCGAGCAAAAGAAATTCTAGCTCGTCTCCCACTGGAACCGAAATTTTCATATTCTATACACATTAATGGCGCTGAAGGTGAAGGAAGAGAGCAGCAGAGACGGATGGAGGAGTCAAGTAACACTTCTAGTGCTGACCTTGCGGTCAGAGTGAAATTCCATGCAGATTATAGTGGAGTGGAATGGACAGTCGACGAGATGGAGAACAGCGATCGGATGGGATTCGTTACCGCTACTCGTGTGATCATGGGACTTCCTCGTCCTTATTGTAGCCTATTTTCCCCCCCACATTCGGTTTGCCGGGAGTTGAAAAGCCGTCGATGCGAAGAGGTCTGCCCGTGTAGACCGCGACCGCGTTCGATAGAGGGAAGAGAAACGATTTGGAATCTCGGATTCGCCCTCGACCGGTCACCCCCGCGACTCAACGATACCAGAATGAAAGGGCGAAGTACGAAATATCCACCAGGGAGAACCGCCCGGGCCGGCCGCGAATGTATGCCAACAAGTCGCTCAGTTCGGCGCCTTCCCGGAATTTCTCAGCCGGGTCCACTAAGGCTGCTGAAGCTAGACTCTCGTCGAAGGCGCGGAACAGTGCCGCCACACCGCGGCCGAAGATGAGAAAGTAGATCCGGAAAAGGACAGAGAGAGGGGGTGGAGGTTCGTGGTCATCTTCGCCACCGTCCGGAAGAGGTCGAATCCCTTCCGCGTCATGTGGGACTGGATGAACTCAGGTTAGGGTGAATGAAGACGTTCACGCTGTTGTAGGCCAGGAGAGTGGCGGTCATCGTGCATTAGAGGTAAGGTAAGGTGCAGGCGTGGAATGTCGGAGTGGAAGCCCTGAAATTCCCAGAAGATAGGAATGTCCCACCGATGAACAGCAGGAAGCCCATGGACTGAACCTTCTCCCACAAGGTCAGCTTCATGTTGCGAACTGTTCCATTCAGTCTTGGGAGCCAATACTCACTGCGTCATCCGCGACGGCTTTATTTACGATGGCAATTGGAAATGCAGTCGATGAGACCCTTTTTTTTTCCCCCCTCCATTTGCTAAGGTGGATTAATTACTTGCTGGCTGTTGCAAACAGGGTGCGGCCAATATTTCTTTTTCTTCTTTCAAATCGATAAGGCTGTGCCTTCGATAAGTGCATCGATCATGAATGTATTTTTGAAAGCTTAGCGATTTTGCGAACAAGGAATGACGTAATTTTCCCCAATTCCACTCGCGTTCAAGTGCCAAATCACCTTTTCCTCATTCATCCATAACCCTACTGTAGCAACCTCTTTCGCATTTATGACACACGCCTCGATGAAAACGTAAAGTATGAGTCATAGAGTATTTCGGGGGATCTGCAATCTCCCCAATGGCATACGGAATTTCGATAAGCCCACAGGCGTAGTAAAATCACCTCAAGGTCGCGTGTACGCATGCAAATCCACTCTAGCGAGATTCTAAGTCTCTTTTATGAACTACACGGCTTGCAAAATTCCATGCGCCGGACGGAAACGGGATGACGGGTTCGGAGTACTGGAATTACTTGATAAGAGTACTGGAACTTAAGCCCTTCGGCGTCCTTGAGCGTTTCGTGAGCAGAAAAATTTACGCTAATTAAAGCTACGTTAGTTACCTCTCACCTTCTGCATGTGAAACAAATTTTTGCGAGGGAACCTGTGCCATCTGACCGGATGAAAGTTCAAAGTTTTCATTCTTTCTTAATTGTTTAATAAAACGTCGCGTTTTCCTGACCGCTTTATTTCAACAAGGCCTCGACTCGAATGCAACATTTTATTTCCCTCGGGTGTCTCGATGCTTCGGCTAAAGCGGGAATTTCCGTGAATTCTACAAAAAAATGAGATGCTCCACGGTAAAAATAAAAAATAAAAGGTGTTCCAGATCTGGTGAAGCAGAAATGCTCAAAATGAAAAAAACTGGAAAATTTTCCATAATTCTGTACTATTCATGCAGGTAAACACGAGCAGTACAGGAAAGGAAACTCTCGAGTGCTGATGGTATGCTACGAAGACGAGAACATGTGCCCATCGAAAGTACTGATGCATAAGCGACAAAAGGCCGTTTCCTGGGGGGAAGATAGGGGAGAGATTAAATTCCTCAAATGAACTATGAATTTAATTGCGATTGATGGTTCATCCCACAAAGTTTTCCGATTCTGACGAGTGCCAATGAATAAGGGAAATTGGACAAAATGGCCATTTTTGTGAACAATTTTCCGGCTTCTTCCATGCAAGCATCCAAATTAAGATTTAAATTCGTAAATATGACGGAACTGGAGCAACCGTGATCTATGAGACGAGTGCGTGAGGCCAATGGCCAATCACCATGAAGAAGACAAACATTTAAAAAATGAATTCTGAGGCAGACGACCGCCGAGAAACCTTTCAGGGGGATTCCCGATGGGAGATTGGCTCGAGACGAAGAGAAAACCCGCCGAAAACCAGCGTCCGAGGGAAGAAGAGATTTAATCCGTCATGCAAGAGGTCAACACACGGTTACACAGAGGTCAACACGAGAGCAGCAGGGAGGACACAGACGACCGATGCCAGCTGGGACGTGAGCAGGGAAGGATCTTTTCGCGTGCAACGTGGTCGGCGACGCCACGAGAGACGGGGAACGGGAATCACGCGGGATCGACCGACGTTCGCTCGAACCTCCAACTCCCTCATCGCCCCCCCGCGTTAGTCAAGTTGTCGAACTGAAGAAGGATGACCATGTAGGTCACAACCGCATTCAGCATCTAAACGACAGAAAGAAGGGACTCAACACCAGACGGCCCCTTTCCCCTCGGAGAACCCCACCGACTCACCGCGACGACGATGGACCGATCCAGTTGAAAGTACCCGGCCAGCAAGAACCTCACGGGATGGCTCTTGACGAACGCGACGACGTCGCTCAGCGCATCGCCCTCCCGGAAGAGCCTCGGACCCATTTCTCTCTCCACCAGGCCCTCGTATAAGCGGTTCACCTGCGGAACGGTCCAACCGAACGCTTCCAGTGGCATTCTGACACCTCCGAGTCCGTCGACAGATGTCTTTCCTTAAAAAGTCATCAGTGCCCAGTCGGACGAACGAGCGTAACCGACTCGAGAGGAGGTAGCCGTCGACTTAAAAGTGGAACCTGAAACCAGTGCAGATATGCCTCGGCAGACGACAACGACTCGTCGTCCGATTCGTGCGAAAGATCCGCACCGAAGCGCAGCATCGAAAGGCACGGTAGCGCCTTCGAGGTTGAAAATCGCAGTGCAATACGGTCTTTCCCCGTTCAACTTACTCCCCCCGATTCATGTCCACCTTTCACTCGTTACTGTGCAGCTCGATTGGATAGGCTCCACTGGTCTCGACCAGATCATCGACAAATATCAACACTTTCGTTTTGTCTGACCTCCTCGCTCCTGAGAAAATCAGGCACAAATTGCAAGATGAGGTCAATAAAACGATATCCCGAAAGTCTGGACACATCCCCCGCCCCCCTCAGCTACGTCCCGCATGGGGCCTATGCGAGACATAGAGCTTTGATGAGTAGCCCGCGTGGGTGCACAGGCTTCATGTGATCACTCCGACTTTAAAATCCGCTTGCTACTTCCTAAAACCGAAGAATTTCCTGCCTTTAGACCCCGAGACGCTCGACGAGTATTCGCCTCGAACCGACAGCCGTCGATTCAAATGATCGAAAATTCAACTCCATCGAGCGCCTTCGCACGGGCGTCGAAATCGAGCGGGGTTTGATGGAGTTCTCAGGAGCAAGAGCTCTCACATTTCCTAATTGCCTCATGATGTCATGGGGAAAATGGATGATGTCAGATGAAGTATTAAATAAATCATTACTTCTCAGACGGTACCATCGTATTTCGCCAAGGAATCGGTTTTCGGTCCCATGTCGTCAGTGGAGCCTTTCTTTCCCGTCGAAAGTTTTTCTTTCTCTCACGAGAAAAAGAGAGAGACAACGAGAGGCAGACACTGGCCTTTCTGACACAGACTTTAAAATCCGCTTGCTACTTCCTAAAACCGTAGAATTTCCTGCCTTTAGACCCCGAGACGCTCGACGAGTACTCTCTCGCATTTCCTATTTTCTTTCTATTTGTCATTCTCGGTCGAATGCCCTGTACCTTTCATCCGAACGATGTCGTCAAAAGTCATCCGCCGCTCGAACGCCAAGCGCGACGGACGGGATCTGCATGCGAAGTCCGACGCGTTGGGATCCGTGATGGACTCGAAGCGACCCCTATTCGAAGGCCCCATCAACGGTTATAGCGAGAGCCTATTCTTGCATTCGCTACGATGGAGTCATCTAGGACGCGTTCACTTCCTCTTTCAATTGCCTTGGAGTGCCGAGGACCTTCATGCCTTCAGGTTGCCCTTTGTTCTCGCTAGCGAGCACTTCCCTGACGTTGGACATCTTTCAAGCGAGCACTCGCTAAGTGCATCTGGGCCCTTAGGTCTCGTCTGTCGTCGTTCTGTCAGTCGAAGAAGAGAAATCGAGAGCATTCACCTTCCGCTGGATCCAATGGCAACCGCAAGTGAGGAGCAGAAGGCGAAAGACTTGGTGCACGAGAGTGACTGCGGATTCCGCCAGCTCGTAGTAGTTGTGCAGATTCGACGAGAGATCCGGGCTTCTCAGCAGGGAGAGGGCGTTGTAGAGTTCCGCGAAGATCAGGAGGAAAATGTTGAAGAGCGTCACCATCAGCGGGTAGCTCAGGGTTTCTCCAACTTCCCCGGCCAGGATCCAGACGTCCAGGTACTTCCTCCTAAGGAGTGGGGGAAAGGGAAATATATGATTCGCCGTCTTTATCGGTGCAAAAGTTGGGCGTACTTGATGAGCAGCGGGTGGGAGTTCGGGTCGACGGCGTCCAAGGTCTTCCCGAGTTCCAGGAAAAACGCCAGGGTCAAAATCGTGATCGATGTGCCGTTTAGGCTGACCAAAGCCTCGAAGAGATTTCCAAGCTTGAAGCACAGGCCCAGTTCATTGAAAGCGAGGAATCTGACGAACGAAAAGCACATCATGACGACCGCAGCCCCGAGGGGAGCCCAGCGGGGAAGGCTGCTGGAGCCAGACCCCAACCTCTCGTCGAAGGCGCGGAACAGCACCGCCACCCCGCGGCCAAAGAAGAGAAAGTAGATCTGGTAGAAGAGCGAGAGAAGGTGAAGGTTGGTGATCAAGAGTGCCTTCACCACCGCCTGGAAGAGTCCGCATCCTTCCTCTAACATGTGGGACTCCATCAAACCACGGTCGAAGAGGTTAGTGAAGACGTTCACGCTGTTGTAGGCCAGGAGAGTGGCGGTCATCGCGCAGTAGAGGAAAGGGAAGGTGCAGGCGTGGAATGTCGGAGTGGATGTTCCAAAAATCCCGGAGTACGGGAACGTCCCGCTGATGAGCAGCAGGAAGCCCGAGGGCCGAAATTTCTCCCACAGGGTCAGCTTCATGTTGCGAACCGCTCCGTCTTGGACTCCGATGCTAAATGGTCCACTGACGGATACATTTGCGATGGTCATTGGGAATTCAATCGATGAGGCCCACTTTGTCATTATTTTTCCCTGCCGATAATATCCATTTGCAGGGGCGGTTAATTTCTAGCTGGTTGATGTAAGCAGGGTGGGGTCATCGGCTCTCTGCTCTCTTTGGAATCAATAAGGCGTTGTCAAGGATAAACGAGCGTGCATCCATAACGAGTTTATTTTCAAATTAATACTCAAGGTTCCCAAACAAAATTTTGAGCGTATTTACCTAACTGATATTTTCGCATTCCCAAATGACCTCCAACTCAACATATATGGTTGCTCCATCTCAGACATATATGGTTGCTTTCCCGAATGATCAAAGACGGCAATTTGAAAACCATGTTTACATACGTTCTGAGCACCAAACATATTTCCCTACGTTATTCAAGAGTCTCAGAACCCTTTCGGTCATCAGTCACATTACCAATATTTCCAAGATTATATATTTATATATTTAAAAATTAATATACAAATTAAATGCTAATAATGCCAATAATAATCTGCTCATAGGAGAAAGAGAAAATGGGTAAGTATGGGAACCTCCTGTTAGAGCTTCGCAACATGTCCACAATGTCACGCTGGTCGCTATCATCATCAGGTGCCAAGGAGCGAAAAACTCCGCCCTGAAGGCGCTGCAAACCGTTCCGGCGTGCCGACCATCAGCATTAACCGCACGCATACTGAATTGAGGCCATCCCGGGATCGCTCCGCATCCTTCGAGAGAGATTAATGGCCCTGGCTAACCTCCCTAGTTGGGAGAGCCAGATGGCTCCCATCCACCGTGTGACAGGGCGCACCGAATGACGCGGGAAGGTGCGCAATTGATGTGGATTGGATCGGTCCACTTGAACTGATTCATAAGAAAAATAATTATACACTTGTTTGATGGGTACGGTTCAACTAAAAAAATGGTAAGGATAAGACTGTGTTAAAAGCCTATACGAGGGCGAGTCAAGAAGTTCAATCAAGGAGTTGCCGCTTATATGGTTAAATTCATTTAATTAATGAGTTTTTAATCATGATAACGAATTCTGGAGTCTGAATCGTTGGTAAAGCATTGATTTTTGAGTAATTGTTAGAGGACCAATCACTGAAAATCCTCAGAAAAATATCAGGAGAGATCGCTGCTCAAAACTAATCAATGGTTTTCTCCTGGTCTTTTCTTGCGAGCTGATAACTAGTTTCAATCAGCGTTCACAAAATGCCAGTAGGTGCGTGGGTTAAACTCGATATGCCAATGGAATTCTTTTGAGTACTTGAGAGTGATCACTCACTCGTTAATTGCAGGTACCGTGGCAATGGAAAAATAAGTATTTCGATGATTAATGGGTACGGGGACGCTGTCCCCTGCAATTTCGGCCTGCAGTTATGAAACTTTCTCCGAGCCATTGTTCGCACTCTCACGAGCCGTATAAAATTGTCATGCACTCAAAACTGCTTCTACGACGATACCACCTAGTACTGCAGCAGGCGCTAGCAAGTACTTCGTGCTAGTATCTGGAAAGCGCCAATATTGATTGCAAAACCCCACGGTGTCAAAGATTGCCAATGCGACAGCGGGAATGCCAGTGAGACTCACCGAATTGAACGCATTTTTATTTATTTATTAGAATTTTTTTTTGGGGGGGAGGGGGGGGTGATAAAAGTTTTCACTTCCTAAAATTAGCCGGCGGACGTTTTCCAAGCCAACAAAATTTGGCATCGAAAAAAAAAAAAAAATTCCTCCCCTCCTCTCCCGAGAAAATGAGAAGGCAAGTTACAATTTCACGGACTGATCAACTTTTCCCTCGGGTGTCTTTTCTTCTAACCCTCTGCGGATGAGTTAACTTTCCCAAAGCCGTTAGCGGGTGATTCTCAAGATCCATCTCACTTCAGTCGAGACACCCAAACCCTTGACCGCTAAAATATCAGATAGAATAAATAAAAAGTAAATTATATATTTTATACTGTAAAGCGACCTCGCGCAGGACCCAAAGGAAATTTCGTCTGTGAAAAAATGTGCTTATCCATTTCGGTCTCGTTTACCAGTTCTTAAACGTGGAGAAACCTCAGTTCCTGTTCAACTGTAGAGGCAGCAGGAACTTCAATCAAGAGAAGTCCGACTAGGCGGAAGTATGAGTATCACGAGGAACACGCATGGGAGATGGTGGAACTATTCTTTTCCCTCTTGAATGTATAAATAAACATGCATGCAGTCTACCAGATCCCAGTGCCGACTCAAACAATGGAAGATGAAGATACCATGAAAACATGTGTGCAATAGAAAACTGCAGAAAAGAACAAAGCAGCTGAAAAAAAAATCAGATTTAAGTAAAAAGGAATAATGAAAAACTTTATAACAAAAAAAAGAGGAATATATTGATCTGGAGCATTGCAAATGGTCTTCAGGCCATGCAATATCTACAAGGCTCATTGTCCCTCCCTTATAAAGTTGGGAAGAACATAGGTGGGAAGGGTGAGGATGGGCCACCTCCACTTGAGAATTTCCCCTTCCTCAATCACCTAAGCCTACATTTTTGAGGGCAGGGAGAAACTGACATTCATCAAACAATTCAACCCTAAAAAGAATTTTTCAGGAGAGACCCAGCATCACCATAACGATTATTCAAACTGAATTTCGTTGCTTTTCTAAGCATATCTCATGCTTATTTTGACATTTTTAAATTAAATTTTTCTATGCACATTTCAGAACTTTTTCATTCTCAACTTATGGGAGCAATATAAACTAGAAAGAGGTTGGGAACAAGCAGCTAAAGTGGGCCCCACAAATCCAGAAGATTATTAATCCAGTCTTGCAGTATTCATGACAACCAGATCCATGTACCAGTACCTTGTAGCAAAAAAGACAAGGGAAAGAGCCTGAAGCTCTAAGAAATAATAAATCCACATATATTAATCAAATCTCCAAAGGATCAAAAATCATTCTGTATTTGGTCAAACATCCAGCAGTTAATCAATTCAGCATACACACATCTCATTTATTTTCAATTTCTTGCCTTTACTCATGTCATCATTGGTGTGTCACTGTCACCATCAAATAAACATTGAAGCTGTTCGCAATGAGGACTTGCTCATGCTAAACAGTAATCACTGTGACAGCAACATATCATCCTCCAATTATCTTCCTGATTGGATGATATCTGCCACCCCACATCAAACAGGAACATCCAAAGCAGCCAAGCCCGACCTGGTTGCCTCCCAAACCCCAAAGGCTGAGCATGATCATGGCTGATGCTTATGATTTGCAGAAGGCTATCAAGCTCAACCTGTTGCAGGTGGGTTTGGAAGTCCCATGCCGGGAATTACTGTCAGTCTATCTCATCCGATCGTACCGGGTGGGTTAGCGGAATGACCGACTTCCTGTCCACGTCTCTTGACAGAGCCTTCCTCATGTCTGCAAGAAAAATTGATACACTTGATCAAGTGATTTTGACTTGAGATGGTAATGCTCCAGTTCACATGAAGTATTCACACCTTTAAAAGATACCCAATGAATTAAAAGTAAAAGTAAAAAGTCCCTTTAAACAAAGAAATACATATTTTTGTCTTTGCCTGAAGGAGACATAGCAGTAGAAGTCCATTATAGACCAGTATGTCTGTGATGAGACATAAAAGACCAGTAAGTCTATTATGCCTGTTCCAAGAAACATATTTCTCAAACTTGATTTGGTTAAAAAGAAAAAAACATGACAAGGGCCCCTTAATCAAAATGACCTTGCTCTATTTGGTACTAATCAGTCACATAGTCTCTGTCATACTATCAAAAGTAAAATGAGTACTCAGAATATGGAAAAAAAAATTTTTTAACCAGTATATCTCTACTCCCACTGCAGATACTTCCATGAACCATTCACTGCACATCAATACATATGACTTCAACAAATCTTCAAAAGTCCATCTAAGGGCCAAGGCAAAGCTTTGTGCAATTATCCAAAAGATGTTGAATATTGAAAATGGACCAGAGCTCATGCGAGTATTTTACTGGATTAGTGCCTCTAAACTGATTGTATATAATCCAAATTACATAAAACTACTCTTACATTGAAATTCATTCATCGGGTTTTCTTGCAGAGGATTTTTTTCCTAAAAAAAATTTCAAATGAATCAATATCAATACTGAGTGTTTGCTCAAAGTTTACACTGATTTTCTCTTGCCTTATGCCATTCAATGAACTCCATCATTATGATTTTCATTTCCTGGTACTCTTTTCTTCATATGTTAATGACAAGCTATCTCATGAAATTGGCACAGTGATAATGAATAAACTCACCATAGGCATCTTCATCTGGGTCACCTGAGTAATATTCCAAAACTGTCCTGTAAACAATGTAGCCAAGCCTTTTGTACATGTTGATAGCCACCTGATTGGACACCCTCACAAACAGGTCCACAAAGTATGCTCGCTTCCTGGTGGATTGAAAGAGAACACAAGCAACTTGTAAATCAAAGGCAGACATATACTCCAGTCCAGGTAGAAAGAACTAAATGGGGAAGCATTCTTTCCCCAGCCTAAGATTAAACAAACTTTTCGGAGATCTCCTCCAGATTGGCCATCAGCCTGGCAGCCAGACCAAGGCGCCTGTGCTCAGGGGCAATACTGAGGGCTGTCACATGCCCATGCCAGTTTTCTCCATGTCCTTCAGCCTTTCCCATAACTGCAACAGAGTGAAAATATGGTAGCAAGGTTGGATAAGCCCTTCATATGTCCAAGATCTCTCCATTCCTATTATACTGTTCCTAATCATCATTGATGATCCTCATAACATGAAGACATTCTTATTCCCCATTTCCTATATTCCATTGAAAAAATAAATCCACAAGAATCCAGAAATCAAAATGTACAATCCCACCCATACTTTCTAAAAATTTCTTTAATCTTGCACAGAATATAAAATGTGGGCTATGAAACTACTTCACTGACTTCAGACCAACTTAGGCCTATACTGGTATTTATGAGAAACAAAGATTGAGAAGGATGGGTAACTTACTATAGCCTTCTATATGGCCAGAGCAGGATTCTGCCACTTGGAAATACTCTGGCCAGTGTGCCAAGTACTGAAGATAGAAAGTCAGCGCATACTGTAATGTCAATGTCAAGGAATAGATGAAGTACTTCTGACTAACATAAGAAAGATCATAGATATGAGACAGGTACCCAAAATTGTACCATAAGAGGCCAATTCATTAAGTAAGTAAAAGGACTTCCTTCTTAAGGAAAATGACAATAGCTGGTCTTGAAATCAGGCCCATGCCAATAATACAAAATGTGATATATATGACCCTTGTTTTTCCTCTTCCATTCAGTCAGAACTCTGAAATATAAATCATGTCAATAAAAGATCTTGAATCTGTATGAATGGCCACATGTGGATGTATAGGTTACAGGCAGAGTATAAAATTCAGGTAATTTATGGAAAACCTAGGCATTCTATATGGAATGCCTGATTTCATACACTGCCTGTAATATCTGCACAATACTCAAGATAGCATATCCAATTCGAATAGCACACTCAAGACTACTGGAGTAGACTGGACAAGAGAATCCTCCCATAAGAGCCCCCCAATAAGAACTTTGGCCTCCATTGACAGCACCTACTGTCATGTATATGTAGAAAGCATCTTATCATCCAGTTCTTTGCCTCGCTCAGCAAAATGCAGATATTCAGGCCAAGTATCACAAAGAAGGATACAGTTTCAGTCAGGGGGTCCAGGTTCCTGAAATATAGAGAAAAAACGCCACTGAATTTTACACACTGGTATTTTACATTTCATAACATTTATGGCTAAATTGGATGTTGTGTGCAACTAGAATTAATGCAAGGCATAAAATTATTTCCTTCCCAACCACCAACACCACTGCCTAGGTCTTGTCCAAATGGGGAGGTGAGTGGAAGCAACTGAAAAATGGCATAGGTTGCACATGACATAAAACTAACAAAACAGATATAGATAATTTATATATAATATGAAAGGCTTACTTTTCTGTTAAAAAAAAAACACATGAACAAATGAAACAAGCCAATATAAGGACTTTCCATTCCTTACTTAAAGGCAATACATCTATGCCACAAGCATAGGAGGGGAGAACTTTGACCTTCAAAAATTTATTGAATACTCTCATATACTTAGTTTACACATCCATTTTACTTTTGTCAGTCTTTTCCTATTTTTGCATTTTGTACAGAGATTGCACTACCGTTTTAGTCTTTGAACTTTTTTCTTTTTCACTGTAATAATTCATTCATACAATCCTCTTTTTTGCCCTTTCTACCATCATAGTTTTTACTAATCTCTTTCATTACCTCAAAGCCCATTGTTACTTTTTCTATACACATATCACAGGCATGCATTCATCCTTCCAATTAATGTTGGCAGTAAAGACTCACGGGAAATGCTTCCACAAAGCATGTAACATAAAGGCTGGCCTAAAATGAGACAAACCTACAACCACATAGTGCATAGGTTTTCATTAAGTATGAAGCCATCTTCACTTCCATCTATTACAGGGCCTGGGACTATAGTTGATATATTGATTCCTTATTTAGACTATCAAAGGGTGATGAAGTCTACTAGATGGTCATCGCAGTTTATGAGACATGGATGTAATAATATTTGCAAAGATGAGTTCATCAACTTATGCTGAACTCCATCTGGCTCTGCCCTCACATCCCCCCTCCCTGAAACTTCCCCATAATTTGCTCAGTGCCTTGCCCCTTTGGGAGAATAAAAAAGACTCCTTAAATTGACTCAGTTGACACGTCTAATCCGGTTGCATGGGGGTTCTCCTGACAACAGGAGACCCCATTGCACAAAGACTCAGGATGCCAACTTTACCAAATTTCACCTATATGCCTTAATGCTGCAAGTCCCAAGTTACCTAACATTAAGCATGCTGCCAATATGAGCCTACAACATAAGTATGCGAAAGTTGACCTGTGCACGAATTTGGACAGAATTCTGGTTCACTTCATGGACCTCACCATTATAATGACATACTGCCTTCTGTGTCTTCGTCTTCAAATCCATGTTTTAAGCAAAGCTTAAAATGTGTCTCACCAAGAATGCATCATTGTTAATCCTTATAGTCAACCAGAAACGAGCTCCTTAAGTTACATAGTTTGTTTTCTCTTAAGTGAGGCACGCTTAAGTGAGATCATGGTTACGAATGTCCCTGGTATATATTATGTTGTGGTACTTACTGGTAGCTTTAAGCGTCAATGGTTGTAAATATAATGTTCCAAGGTAACTGAAGAGTATGCTGTAAGAAATGGTTACATCATTATGTTCTTGGGATTTGATATTTTATAGGGTCAGTTTTCTGGACCGAATCGCGGTGAGGGTCTCTGAAAGTCAATCCCTAGTCATAGGCAAGTGAAGCACACACCTAAGGTTGGGAATTCTGAATTCATATGTACAACAGCATGTCTCTGGAGGTGCTAACCATACATCTATCTTTCCATGATCAGCATAAGATCTATATCAAAGACCATGGATATTCTAATCAAGTTTGACTGCCAAGCAATATCCAGCTAGTTACCTCTTTGAACCTCCCTCCTGGAGGTACCTCTAAGGCAATTATGCTGGGAAAATACAGTCTGTCCAAAATCGGTTGTTCCTGGCTCTGCAAGCCAACTCAGCGAGCAGCGTGCATGTATAGAGGCTTGCTAAGGCCTTCACGCCGGGTGGTGGATGCTTAGTGCGGCTAGGAAGCACTATCACAGGCCCGACTTTGAGGAACCGCAGGGTCGGCTTTCGCGCCATTGGTTCGATTCATGCGTCCAGATATATTATTGCATTTCAATGCTTCTCGCGATATCATTACTAATGATGCAAAGGCTTTCAAGCTGATATTGTGGATCACAATCCAACTTTTACAGATAAACACACTCACAACCCTACGTGAAGCATTCGTTTATTATGGAGCCTCTCTTGTGCAGCACGTCATTGTACTAAAGAAACGGGCTCGCCTTTCGTGTATTTACTATATCATACACTGGGCTTAATTTTAGGCCTATCAACAGATTCAGTCCAAGTTTGCAGGATGTAAAACGTAGGTTTCGAAGTCAAGACACATTCGCAGGCCCTAGATTTATTCCGTACCTAAAAGAGCTCATAACATGCAAAACATGTAATGGAAGGGGAAGGATCTCAACTCACACAGCATTGAAGCGGAACATATCGTCACATGTGAAAGGCCTGATCGTTGTCATGATGCAGGATGCTGAAATCTGGGTTACAAGAAAAATGCAACTACCGTGAAGATCTCTTCCGAGAGGAATATATATTTTTCAACTCAATACTTCCTCGAGGCAACTAGAGCGAACTACAGATCCTAGTGTGGCGCCATGGCTAGGCTCTCGGTGCGGGCATCTTCGATCGAATCGTGAGCCTCGTCGGGCTTCATTGGAAGCCTGCTTTGCACCAAATCGGGTACAGGTGCAAACAAGGACACCTCGGAATTTTTTCCCATTTTACTTCCCAGACGCGAAACGAAGTGAACGTGGCATGGAATGACGATGGTATGAGTTTCGCATTTACAGCTTCTGGCACATTTTTCGGCATACATCTCTTTGGCATTTTCCGATAGGGTAACTTGGGGGAATATGACCCTTCACAATGAATACCCTTACAGACTGAATAATTAGTTTGGGCGAATTTAAAAACATTTCTATCGAAGAGTACATGCAATTGTCGAAATATTTAGATCTGTTCATTGATCCAGTTCTTACAGGAATTCGGGATACATCGACGTCTTGAAAGTCATATGCATGCGATTCTTTGACTCATGACCCTGAAACTAATATGAGCCTTGAGCAGCTTAAGCGTATATTTCCTAACGGCAGCATGTATACAGAAACCATTTCTTAAAAGTTCTTATATGGTCTCTCCAGAATGCTTGTGCAAAGTGCTAGCCCCTTCACTTGCGGTTTGCAGACTGTGTTGTCAATTTCGTCATGCAAGCCAATATGGGGGAATATGGCCATCTCGAATTGGGGTAATATGGACACATCCTTCATTTCATGTTAGCTCCGCACTGACCTATTGATAGTGTCAGCTTCCTTTCGTGTGGCAATTCAGACTGCAATATATCATCCAATGCACTTCCTCTGAATATATGGATATACGTACTGGACATCTGGACAAAATATGCAGTACATGAGATATTTTCCTTGCACAAAATTTGAATGCAAGTGAATATCCCTCATACTTTCTCTGATTTTTTTGGCACTATTTATCAATACATGCAAAAACTACGCAACTTTTTTTCTGCAATGTAAGACCTTTTATTTTACACTCGTAGCGCATGTTCACTTTAATCTATGCATGATCACTCCTCTTACACAACACAGTCTCTAGATATAGTCTCACAATCGCGTGCAATGTTACTCAAAAGCAAAAGCGTTGCATCCTGCTTTCCACAAAGGTTCCTCGAGTCATGTAAGGATGTCGACTTCTTTGCTTGTCCTCAATGCAGTTAGTGCAGTAATGAGCAACCCGCGGCCCGCGAGCCGCATGTGGCCCGCGAGGTCCTACTGTGCGGCCCGCGGGGCTCCTGTCAACTGAACTTTTTTTTCTGTCTCCTGCCAACCGGAGCAGAGTGCATGTGCGCTCAAGGATTCCATTGTCCACTGCAGGAGAAACGGAAGCAAGAAATTAAACATGAAATCTATATTTCCACCACAGTTGCAAATATCCCTTCACTTTCTTCTTGGTTAGNCAAGGATTCCATTGTCCACTGCAGGAGAAACGGAAGCAAGAAATTAAACATGAAATCTATATTTCCACCACAGTTGCAAATATCCCTTCACTTTCTTCTTGGTTAGTGCATGACTGCTCTCTGAGCAAGCGCCTTGCTTGGTACTTTGCTCGGTAAAAAGATGAGAAGAAAATTCAAAATTATTTGCATATCATTAGCATATACTATTTTAGTACCTGGTTTACTAAGCCAGGCTTAGAATTATTTTGGTACTCAGAAGGCATAAAACCTGTAATTCAGTAGGGGGGGGGGGAAATAGATGCGGCCCGCTGGGAACCTAAAAGGTTCACCTGCGGCCCGCAGTCAGAAAAGGTTGCTCATCACTGAGTTAGTGTTTCTTTTTCAACTGCTGTGAGTCCTTTATTATGTTTCAAGGTACTCAGCATGTTCCAGCATATTTCACACGTTCCTGGAAAACCTAGAGTAGTTTTTTGAGAAATGGCCATATTCCCCCAACTATAGGGGTAATATGGCCTCTTGGGACCAACTCGAAAAAGATCCAAAGGCGCCATATACATGGGGTTTTTTTGCATATGCCTCACTGGGACTTAGTAAAGGAGATATCAATCAATATCTTAGAAACATTGTAAAAGTCAAATTCGACCTCGATGGGCCGTCATGACCAGGTTTTATTTTGTAGGGCCATATTCCCCCAAATTACCCTATTCTACTCGGTATATTATGGAACAGCTTCTCTGATCCTGAGGTGTAATATGTGCAAAAAAAAACAAGTGTCTGTGACGGGACCCGATCTTGCTCTCCTATGATAAGAGGGCAAGATCGGGCGACATTCTTCACAGGGCAAAACAGTACGACATGGCTGGACTGCAAATTTTGAATATTGGTTATCGTTTTAATCATTTGGACGAGAACGGATTACCTCTTTATTGATTTATGGCCCACGAGAACGCGTTCACATAGAAAGGGTCATGCTCGTCGCGGCGGTTCAATACGGCGCAGCTCACGCTCGTATAAAGAGCTGCAGGCGGGATAGGCGCAGAGAAATAAATTATTGCCCACCGGCTACGGTAGCTACGGTGTCCACCTGCCGACTCAAGGTACCCTTACGTAGTGTCCGCCTGTACATGCAGGTGTCCACCAGACCGATGAAGCCTTAATCGTTCAATCGATGAATCTGAAGTTGCAGTCGATATAAATTAAAACATCATTTTTATTTTTGGAGGAATGGAGATGAAATGCTACCTCTTGATTGATTCCCCTAAAAAAGGGGTTCTTAACCATTTTACTTTGAACTTTTTTTACTTTTAACTTGACTTTTTGCACCTATGGACCCCCCCATCATCAAGTATTACCCATGGACCCCCACCCCCGGTAATCAGAAACTTTGGAACACCTGGATTTGTCTTTATAAATGATGTTTTTCGGGAGCTACATTCAATTATGTATTTAATTTTCCATGGACCCTCCACGGATCCCCTGGACCTTCCCCATGGACCCCAGGTTAAGAATCCCTGCCCTAAAGAGTTTGTCGTCCTACTCCCGTCACACGGCAGGCATGCATCAAATTTGGGGGACGGAAAGCCTCTCAAACATATGTCACCAAAGTGACTGACTTCTCGTGTTTCTCACAAAGACAAATCCCAAGTAGCACATAGGTCGTGGACCACCAGCTACGTCGAGTGAAGAGTAATGGTGGCCTACCACCTCTACTAGGTAGCGAACCATCTGCTGCTGTCCCACTTGCTTCCAACCTTCCGAGCCAACACACATCCCAAGTAGCACGTAGGTGGTGGATCACCAGCTGGGAGGAGAGCTGGTGCTCCTTTGCATTTTCGACGTGACTAAATCATGGAGCTCCTACATGCTAAGGAGACACTAAGGCGATGCTGTGCCCACTATTCATTTCTCTTCTCTTGTCTTGTCTTCCTAGACATCACGTGCTGAGAGGACGAACAGAAATATGCGGAAGCTGGTCTATGTATTGAACTAATACATCCAAGAAAGTGAAACAGTGCACTCTAAAATTCTTTATTCCCATACACTTTTGTATTCCCAAACTCAAGCTCAACATTCAATATTTCCATGCATTTCAATACATTGCGATCAGAACATCACAATTCTGCGTGTTCCGATTATCTGTTCGTAAAATGCACAATAAAAAGAGGAAAGGGAGAAGAACACACTTTGGCTGAATCAGGAAGGCACGTCCTTACTTGCATTTTAAGGCTGCAGGGAATATGGCTACCATCTGATGGGAGCTCAAGGTACTGCATTTGGATCACGCTACGGAGGAAGCATAAAACCCATTATGCGAAGCTGGTGGCCCACCACCTGAACTCGGTAGAGGGCCATCTACAGTACTGTACGTTCTACCAGCTGCAAGCGGCTGGGTCGCCAGGAATCCGCCTGTAAAGCGCCTGGACCGCCTATGGCCCACTACCTTTGTGCTACTTGGCATGTCTCAAACCCATTTCTTTGCAAAAAAAAAAAAAGGTGTGAGGAGGCTTGCCAGAGGGGTTATTGAATTCTGCAAGCTAGACTCTCCCTTTAGTTCCCGAGCGCTGGTTTTCTAAATTGTCATTTCTCTTTTCCGGTCGAGAAGCTATGCTCAATTTTTGCACGTGATCTGCCGGAATATTCTCTTAATACCCTGCAGTACTAGAAAAATGCTTTCATGCACATGACACTTTCAGAAAACAACGAATGAAACTGACGAGGAATTCGCGAGGAATAAGTGACAAACGTAAGACAAAGAAAATGATAATCAAGAATCCACGCCTTCATAAACACCAGCTGAAATAGCAAACCCCAAGCACCGGAAACGCAAAATAATCAGAGGAGAGAAAGATGCTGCGAAAAAGATGCTGAGAAAAAAACTACGGAACGAGGTAGCACCGTCGTTTTGTAGAGACGGAGAGGACTCCACATATTTATTGCGCCGTTAAAATCTCATTTAAATTCAGGAGGACATTATATTATTGCACGTTAGCAACTCATCAGAGTAAAAGAGCTGTTAGACATGAATGGGCGTTTCGCTGAAAGCAAGTTGAATGAGTTAGGTAATGGTTTCGAATGGCTTTCAAGCGAAAAAAGCTCGATAAATAAACCCATTGTTAAATGGCGTAATTAAAATGCCCCAGCTAAAATGGAGGATCAGGGCCTCGGTCATCAGATTGGGTTGAATTCCACGGTTATTTGGAGGAAGTGGACAAATCTCTGCTTGCACAGGAGGTAGCACAGTATGTTGGACCAATATTGGGCCTACCCTGGGCCAATATTGGTATTCTGTGCTGCTGATGGCCCCTCAGCACTTCCTGCTCAGACGTGAGAATGAGCCCCTCACGAAAATTTTTCCTGATAGAACCAACATGCTCAACGTTCCTGATTTTGCAGCAAGAACAAATTTAACGAATTTTGCTCATGCTCCAACGATTTCGCGAATCCGAGGCTCATCTGTCACCAAAAAAAAAAAATCAAGATACCGACATGATCACCGCCAGCGATCGAATCAGACTCAATGAATCAAACCGTACACCATCCAGCACGCGTCATGCGCCGTTACGTGCGAGTTCACGTGCGCATCTGCACACCGGTCACGTGCCGCAATTTCTGCGTACCCAAAGGCTTAAAGCCCGATCCTGCTACGATGGCATGTGCTTCATCTTAATGCCCGTGCATTTCCACGTTTGAGCATCGCGTTCACCTCTCACGAGAACTAAAAAGTATTATTTTTATTTTTTAAAGTGCAGTACATGCCTAAGTATGCCAAGTCCGTACATTTGTCGAATTTCTACGTTCCTAAAGAGTAGAGAACCACCCGATTTTTTTTTAATTCCCAGAAGGCTTCGGCACTTGAGTCTATCAGTCAAAGGAAATAACTCGATTTTCGGGAAATACAAGAAAGAAAGCAAGCCTCATCTGATTTTTGTTGGGATCGATTGAAAGGTTCATTACAGAAAGGAAAAATTGCGACAGCCCCTCATCAAAGTTCGTACACACTGATGAGACCTGTTTTACAGATTTAAAATTAATTATTACTTTCGTGGCTTAATTGGAAAAAAGTGTATTATTATTATCTCGTGCGTGTTTTGCTCATAAATAGGCGCTTATCACTTGAGCAAGGGATCATTATCAACCAAATTATGACTATTGGAAACAATTACCTGGCCGATAACAGCGATCATCATGACATCATTGAGTGACATCATGAATGCGTTCATGCAAAAGAAGCTGGAAAAAAAAGAGGAAAATTAATTTAGTATCGAAAATGGTAATATTGAAATTCACCTTTTCACTTGGAAGGTCTCAATCTAAAGCTAGAACCAAGCAGCCTCAAGCGAAGAAAAGCCCGACCCGAAGGCGCGTCTTCGGTTGCGGGTGAACCCGAGTTGAGAGTTCTCGGGTGCAGGAGACTCCTGAGTTCGCAACTCGGCCTCTTTCAGGTCTGCTACATGCTTTGGCGTTCATCAGTTATTTACCCCAACTCACTCTTGGCACGTGTTGCTTTAAGAAAATCTTTCGGTGGCAACTTAAAGAAATGTATACATTTGACATTCAGAACCTGTTAAGCATCCCTTTCTATTTTCCTCACTTTTTCTTCGAATCTGTTATTATTGCGTCTTTTCCATCTGAGTAGAGGAGGCTACTGGACAGAGCTTTGCCTAGTTTTATTTATTTATGTTAGGCTCTTCTTCAAAGGTGCGAGGATGACTGCGAAACTTCCTTACAATTTCCACCACAGTATACATTAATTAATATGCAGCCAAATGGAAACCAACGGCTTTCACCTCATTGAGTGGGAACGCTCAGCTGCCCTCCTCTGCCCCCTCTGCCCCCTCTGCCCCTCCCCCTACCAATTTTCTCGTTCTTCCAAATTGTAGGGCCCAAAAAGCTTCTAGAGCGGCCGCTGGCGACGGACAAAAAATTTGTTAGGAAGACCGCAAGGATGTTCTTGGGAGACAATGATTTGTGAATTCCTACCACCAATAGCATTAACATGACAATGAATTAACATAATAATTAACATGACAATGAATTCGTACCGCCTATAACATCTTGCAAGCTATATCTGGGGTGCATGCAAAAAGGCGATGACTTTTCCCACCTGGGAAGCGGCGTTAGACTTATGGAGCTCATGTACATTCACGAATTCATTTGCAATTCACAGGATTGCTCTCTGCAGGGAGTTCTTTCGAGTACTGAGTATTTTCATAGCGACAATTGACGTAATTTGGTTCATGAACAAAGGTGGGCACGGTAGAGGAATGGGGGGGCAAGGGAAGGCGTGTTATTGTTCACTCACTGGCCAGAACTACGGTTTTGTTGAAGATACTCATTTCGATGGGCAAGTTGCTCCATGAAGTACACGTGTTGAAGGGTTTTGTGTAATTTTAGGGGGATTCGGAGCCACCTTAGTGGGATACAGAATTCCGATAAACCCACAGGTTTAACGAAATTGTCTCGAAATGTTAGTCATATTAACTTAGGGCTCCAAATTATCCGGTTTTGCTGCTTTTAAGACACCTAGATATCAATGATTTTTTGTTGAAGCATTGTGAACATGTGTCATTCGATAATTGGCGAAGCGATATCTAATGAAAGTGAATTAACAGTAAAAATAAAACCTCTCATATGACTCTTTTTGAGGTGACACGGGTTCCCCCGCGACAGCATCTTGCATTTGCAGATGAATCCTGCATGTCTTGTAGCGTAGCTTATTTCTGGCCATGAAGGACACAGTAATGCCACCAGGATCCTCGACGACTTGCTCTTCCAACGCATTCCAGCAGAGAAATCGTCAATCAATGGAGTTAACGGAATGAGGACGGACGGGTACAGGAAGGAGACCGCGAACGACTTAACATCCGTTCTCGTACTTCGCGTGACATTCCCATCCTCAAATTCCCGTCCTTGTTGCCGTTCCGCGGGATTCTCCAAGCTCTCTAATGATGCCAGCGGGCGTTCCCAAAAACATCCCTGCTACGCGACTCCGATGACCTCTGTCTTTGCCGACGCTACCGCCGCCTCCCACTATTCTCCATCTTCCGCTTTCCACCTCCACTTCGGCCTTCAGAGCCAAGCAGTAGCAGGCGCGGCACTCATCACCCTTCAGCGAGCCACACGGAAGGAGGATGGCCCGCTGTGGGAGAAGTCGAGGCGTGGGAAGAACAATCTACGGGTCAGGAGATTCTGCTCCTCGGGGTGTATTGACCGACGTGACGCAGACGATTTCACGAAACTCGCGGATTTGTCGAAATTCTGTGTCCCAATTGGGAGATCCCAAATCTCCATAGATTTCACAAGCGTGCATTCAGAACATACTCCATAGCCGCAGGGTGTCGATGGCAGTGTGTGACAACTTTTGCAAGCACACTATTATAAATAAATAAATCATTAGTGATTAATGATTTCACTAATTCAAATTCATCGCGACCCACGTTGCAACAGGAAACTCGAAACGCAGCCCATCTCTCGCCGCGCAGGAAATTAATTGGAACGGTTCCAATGCCCGGTCATTCGCGGACGAAATGATGGATCAGACGAAGCGCACGTGCTCCGTTGGCCACCTCCAGAAGGGAAACGCGAACCCTCGTTCTTTCGTCGATTAACAGACCGATGATGGAACGTGAAGGAGATAGCCGGGAGGTTTCTCTCGGATTCTTTTCTTTTTCTGCTTCGTGCTTGAGTCGAAAGAGCCCTGGAAAAGTTGGAACAATTCGACTGCGAGAAAAACCTCATCATATGCCACAGGGGGGCGATAAGAGGTGCCAGGCGGGCGCGATGAATTTGAATTAGTGAAATCATTAATCA
>CAJPEV010004369.1:0-22740 GCA_905338385.1 Darwinula stevensoni | reverse complement strand
ATGAGGGAGCATTTGGTGAGTAATAAGAGAGTAAATTCGAAAAGCTCACTTTTTACTCCCCAAACGATCGGAATTTTCCAAGAGTGTCATTCACTCAATTCAAGAGTGTCAATCCAAGATTCATCCTCCCCGTGGTCCCTTTAGTGTTCACACCGAATATTACAGCTTTACGATGCACTCCTAACGAAAAAGTATAATAGGAAACCTATAGGCATTTCTTATAGGAAACCTGGAACTTTTACTATAGGTTTTTCGTGGTTGTAATGGCAGGGTATTGAAACCCCAAAAATCTCTACGAATGCTATAGGTGAGGAGTCCTATAGAACCCTGTAGAGATCTTATAGGTTTTTCGTGTTTCAAAAACCTGAAGGAAATATCTATGTTTCCTTTAGGACTTTTCGTGAGGGACCCTTGAGGAAAGTGAAGATCCCATAGGAGCATCTCGAAAGTCCTGTGAGAATGTAGGCGTCTTATGGATAACCTAAGAGAAATCTTGAGTCCTTGGAGCACTAGTACGTAACTTTTTTTTTATAACGGTTTCCCTCTAGGGCCTGGGGTGCACAACATACTGCCCAGAACCCTTATGTACGGCCCCTTGTCGTAACGTTCTAGGAGAAGGGTATATCAAATATCCATTAGAGGGCGGATTAATATTTTATGGAAAAGGCAAGATCGCTTTCAAAGCAATAGGAGAAATCAAGATTTTCGAGTTCTTCGTCGAGAATTTTTACTGCTGGAAAATTCTAAAAATTCTTTTATAGGACCAAAGGATCGCACTCGAGCCCGGCTCATCGGGGAGCGTCCAGTCAGTCCGGATAGCGAAGGGGCGAAGGAGCGGGGCTCCATCGATCGACTTTCCTCGCTCGTTTCATGGGGATTCCGGCAACCGATCGCGATGAAATCTGGATCGTGGTGAAGGTCTCGTTTTGTTCGTTAATAGGGTGCACAATACGTGGGGACTCCTGCAGGAGTGCTGGAGAATTTCTCGGAGGAGTCAATGTGAGGGAGTCTTTTTTTGTCGCCTTGCAACGTAAGAAATCCGAAGCTTGTACGTACTCAGTTCAGGGCGAACCATGAATTTTCCACCCAGAAAAGGGATACAATTATTTCCAAGATAATTCGAAAAACCTCGGTGATGGGTTCCGAGTCGATCCTTCTTTTGATGAAGAAACGTGCTCTCCATAAATAATGTACATACCGTATAAATCGCCTGACTTTTCGGTAGGGCGGTTCTTCCGGGAACGAAAATCGTTCCATGGGAGTGATGGGAGAAAATTTAAAGCCATCCTATGAAGATTTAGGATGAAATTGGTTTGGTAAAATCCATACGATGCACATTTCCTTCCGAGAAGAAATTCCAATTCTCCTGACTGCTTCTCTACCAAAGAATCGCTGGTGTGTGTACAAAGTAATATTTAAAATGTTTGACGTGAAAGCATGAGCTATGCAGGGATATCCCATGAAAATCTATTTTGCTGACGACTTTGGAATGGTTTCCTGGATACGCATGAAACAAAGGCACGCCCTCACAGGTCGATCGAAGAAGGCCAGGCAGAGGACGACGTGCTATTTACCTCAGTATGGCTCCTGGTTTTCGAACATGGCACAGCACCTATGAGTGAAGGAACAAAGGAAAATGCTTAATTACGGGATCTGCCGGCTGCAGATACTTTCTCATAATATGGTAGTCCCTTTTTTATTGTAGTAAAAACTATTCCAAGGACCGTCACAGCTAACAGCGGAATACATGGAAGATGGGGTCGAGTGGAGGCAGCCAGTGACGTCACAGCAGGCTGCAGGCAGACGACATAACCGGAGGGGAGGAGGTCTCTAACCCAGGGTCGAAGGGTTGAAAGCTACTTCCCGTGCTCGTCGGACGGCCGTGACCCCACTCGGCAGAACGAGCCGCATTTTGGGGGACTCGATTGGGGTGTTTCAGGAAAGAGCAGAACGATCGTTCCAAGGTTTGGCTAGAACTGGTCTGGACACAGTAAGGTCAAGAAAGATCCAATGCGGAACGTCCCTCTCCGCGTCGTGTCGCCAAAAATGCCGCAGACCCGATTGAATATAGAAGACAGCAGGTACTAAGGACTCGTCCCAGGACCATCCTTATTATCCTAAGCGTGGCGAACTCATTCATGAACTCATATCGTTGGCTTTTAAGTCAGGATTCTTGGTCGACCAGGGATACGAATCGCAGCAGCAACGCACAAAGTCAAATACAAACGCGATACCACATTGTACTCGGAAGATGGAGGAAACGATCGCATTAATGTGATCGCTTCTTCCATCTTTCGAGTCCAGAATCAGGGAATCTAATTAGAATCCCTTCGCCCGTACGAGTTACTCGCACGGGCCGGAGGAAAGGTGATAGGGCGAAGAGGCCATTCACGCGCTCAAGTCTCAATCCCTCAACAGTCAATGCATAGCCCCAAGGGATTATGGTGAAAAACGGAGGATTACATGGGTCTCGACAATGAACTCCACCACCACCCCCATCCCTTTTCCTCCTTCTCGACTCGACTAAAGACGCGTTTCGATTTTGAAGACGCCCTTCAGGCGACCCAGCTCGGTCGGGAAGAGAGTCGCTCGACTCCAAGGAGATTCCATGTTCATTGTGGTAGTTGTGTATCGAAATACTGGCATGAATCCTGGCTGCACAGCGTGTCAGAAAATTTCGGGACGAGATGGGTGAAATTCAGGATGACAGAGTGATCGTCTTTATTTTACACCTTTTATCTCGTTCGGCCGCACTCAAGTATCAGACGGGTCAACCCAGACAGATTATTTGCTTTCGAAGATAATCCCTCATCCGATTGCGTTAGCATTACTTGGGCTCATCCAGAAAGAACGGAATCCGAGTTGGTAGTAACGCAGAATTTCCAACGGATGAGATCGTCGTCCGGTTGATATATTTCATCCATGTCAAAATTTTGAAGAGTGAAGGTCGAATAAGTAACGAGTGATAAATCCTCATATACGATGTCAAAAGAATGCGTGGCCTCACTGGCCAAGAACTGGAGATTGGCTAATAATCGGGATATTTACAACCATCGTTCCTTCAGTCGCTAGTTTCGGGATCAAAATGGGGCATATTCGCGCGCTTAGGAAGAATAAAATTGGAATAGATCATGCACGAAGTTGGGCGTCGATATTCGTGAAGCCAGCTTCACCTGAAAACAGCTTCTTCAAAAGGGCACGTACTTTCCGAAAGAACTCCATCAATTAAGTCGGTTTTGGGAGTTCTAGATGAATAATGGTTGCTGAATGGGGGCACCAGGGTCAAACATCAAGGTGAGCAAACATGCAAAGGCTGCTTCGAGAAATATTTTCACCTCGCGCATAGAAGGGAAGTGATTCCCCTCCACGCGGTGGTCCGTGTGGCATAACGATGGAGTCATCGTCTTCGAGTGAACGCTTTCTTGTGGTCGTCGTTGCGGTATGCTTCTGGTTACGAGCTGTAGCATCCATCGATTCCATCCCCATTTATTATACCGTTCATCCCGGAATGCGATATGATAACGTGACCTCGACATCGGTGGAATCGAGTTTACGAGCCTGCACCATGAAGTGCTCCAGCACGTCCTGCATCGCCTTCAACTATCGGGAATCTGACGGCTCTTGTCAGCTGGTTTTTAACGGGAAGAGTGGTCTCGTGGAAGCGGACGGGTACAGCTCCTACGTTCAGAGTGAGTAAAAAATATTCCATAATAATATTCGATGAATCAGAAGACGATATAACTTGGACGGATCCCAAAAGCAGATTTGTGCCTGCGAGAGCATCCGAAGATCCCGAACTCGAATGAATCCTGGGAGGGTTGGAACGGGGAACATCCGGCATTGCCGGGAGCGAAGGTCACGTTCCGTTGCGAACATCCCAACAAGTTCTCCGACGGCTCTTCTCTCCACACGGCTGTTTGCTCCTCCGCATCACCAGATTCGTGGTGCAGCTCCTTCCTGGAAGATCAAGTCCGATGTAATAGCATGAAACAAGGTATCGTTTAATACGTGACGTAGCAGAATGATAACGATATTTATCCTATGGAATCTTCTTTCCTATTTCCGGGTATGACTTGGAATTCGGAGATTAAGTTTAGAACTATTTCATGAAAAGTGCAGTCAGTGAGATGAAGTTTTCACTCTAAGGAAGCTAATTAGTTTGCATGGTAAGAAATGTAAATATATAGTAGTGGGAATGGAACAGGAAGGTATGAAGTCTTAGAACTCAGAAAAAGTTTCAGATGCATTTCATGGAGCAGCATCCATCTGATTTGACGTTAAGTAGGATATGTTAACTTTTTTCAATTAGGACTTTAATGGAATCAGTCCTAACACGTAACACATTTATTGTAACCAGGATTGTTATCGTGATTTTGTACGTAGCTGAATGCCACTGGAATGCATTTGTTCACGATTCTTAGACGAGGAGCAGCATATTTATCCAGAATGCCGATTGACCAAGAAGGGAAGAGAATACGTAGGGAAGGTGAATAAGACGGAATCGGGAAAGGATTGCCTGTATTGGTACACCATGCCCTATGGAACACCGCCTGACTTTTCCAACACTACCGTCTACGATGACCAATTCCTCAATCTGGATTCCTGGTCTCAGCACAACTACTGCCGGAACCCGTCGTGGAGGGCGAGACCATGGTGCTTCGTCTCCTCCCCAGACGTTCAATGGGAATACTGCAACATCCCCATGTGCTCTAATACCGGTAAATGTTGCGCTGTTTTTCGTATGCTCAATCTCTTTGCATTTTATCTTCAACCTCTTCTCGCTCGTCGGAGAAGCATGACGTGTGCGCCCATTCCTTGCGGTGCAAGATACGTCAAAGTCTTATTACGATCCATGGATAATTCCGTGGACTATCACATTTCTCCCTATTTTTCATGAGGATTTTTTCTTCTGGCGTCTGGTTCAATAACGTCAGTGCAATCATATTTAAGATATGCTCAGATAATAATCAAATTTTAGAAATATATAAAGCCTATTCTTGCTTCCCCATCTACCCTCTTGGAGCATTTCCATCGATTTATGATTGATGAGAAAAATAAATATAAAAATAAAAAAACAGAAAAAAGCCATGGAGAACAACGGCCGGCCCGAATTTATGAATCGGTCTTGCCGTAGTCTTCTCTCACGTCTCTTTTCTCGTCTCGTAAAAATACATTTGCCAAGGTTTTTCTCCAAATCGAGAGGGAAGTATGGGAGGAGGAGTGAGGCGGGAGAACGAGGAGAGGAGAGAGGAGAGGCAGGGGAGTGATTGCAATGATAAATTTGACAATGGGGATTTAACTTTCCGGGACGTGTCTGGCATCCGAAATCCCAATGACACGGCCCAAAAGAGTTTGCATTTCATGCAATTCTGATGAGAAGATTCGGCCTCGTTCGTGATCGATTGGGATTTTTAAATGGGTCGACGATTAGGGATAGTAAACATCTTGAGGAAAAAGGGCGGCCTCATTTCTGGTACATGAAAAATTCAAAGACTAACCTAAATGTAGTTCATATTTCCAGGCGAATGATGTCATAGTTATATTTCTCTTGAATCCGGGGCGACCTTGTTTTTCATACACCCTCATGTGTACAGGTAAAAATTTGATTTTTTCGAAGCTTGTGTCACCCTCATAAGCAGGATCGATTATTGATTTTCTTTGAGACTTGATTGCTCGTCGCATCGAAACTTGTTCTACTTTGTAATCTCTTGTGCCCGGAATTAAGGTCGTAGACACTGCAGGAGGAACGCGGGAGGACTGCCTTGAAGTTGCATGTCATGGATGCAACGTTCTCATTTTGAATGTCTCACTCAATGGTACAGGGTGACCGGAAAGTTCGGAGACACTCAAAAATACCAACATCTTGATGCAATGAAGACCAAGAAAACTTTTCTTTATTTCATTAGAAAGAGCGTAAAAAAATCTTCAAAATGAGTTAAACATCTTTTAAATATCTCCCATTGGCAGCAATAACTTTTCTGAGGCGTTATGGAAAATTGTTCACAGTTTCTTAAAGCTATTTTACAGGGATTTTGTCCCACCTCTTCAACAAAGCCACCTTGAGATTGCCCAAATTTTTATACCTGATAGCACTGACCTGTGCCTCCAGAAAGGACCAGATACTGTAGTTCATTGAATTTAAATCAGGGGAGCAGAAGGGGCCAATCTTCTGGACCAATGAAACATTAACTTGAAATGCCAGGTTTTATTGGTCCAGAAGATTGGCCCCTTCTGCTCCCCTGATTTAAATTCAATGAACTACAGTATCTGGTTATTGCTGCCAATGGGAGATATTTCAAAGATGTTTAACTCATTTTGAAGATTTTTTTTACGCTCTTTCTAATGAAATAAACAAAAGTTTTCTTGCTCTTCATTGAATCAAGATGTTGGTATTTTTTAGTGTCTCCGAACTTTCCGGTCACCCTGTAGATATTCCGTGTTTCAAACATTAAGTGATTCTTCCTCTCTGCGGCGTGAAGGAACGTAAAGGAACAAGACGTTTTCATTGTTTAAACGAGAAACAATCACTTGAAAATGAATGTATTCGTCTCGAAGAGCAGATGTACTTCAATTCATATTAATTTCTCTCATTCATGGCATGGCTTCCAAATATTTTCCAACAGATCCTCCAGAATGCAAGATGACTCAACAGGGGGGTGAATACATCGGGAAGAAGAGCGTCACCCATTCAGGTTTGCCATGTCAACCCTGGAGAAGCACGGAACCTCAAACCGACACGGTGGGGATGCTACAAAGGTACATCTTGGGGTTCCCGGATGCAGAAGAGATCGACGAACATCAGAACTTCTGCCGTAACCCCAATGGAGGCGCTGCTCCTTGGTGTTACAACGGAGGTGGGGAATCTCCAATTTGGGAATTCTGTGACATTCCCTTTTGCGATCTCGGAGAAGTCATCGGAGGAACCGAGGGGAATGTGTATCCGGAATGCCGACTGACGGAGAAGGGAAAGGAATACGTGGGGACAAAGAATGTGACAGAGAGGGGAATGCCTTGTCTGGAATGGGCATCTCAACCCTATGGAATGCCTTGGGATTTCTTCCGTCCGGACCTCTCTTATGATCGGCACTTCCTGAACTGGGATACAGTGTCCCACAAGAATTTCTGCCGAAATCCTGGTTTGTATAAGGAAAAGCCATGGTGTTTCGTCTCAGGCCCTGGTTTCACTTGGGATTATTGCGACATCCCTTTCTGCCATGACTCCAGTCCGTCCCTAATTCCCCTTACGGTACGGTCCATCTTCTTTCTGGTCTGATGGTGTTTTTTTATGTTGATATTGTAGATCCGCCAGAATGCAAGCTAACGGAATCCGGAGGAGAATACGCAGGGAGGGTAAACGTGTCCATATCTGGGTTCCCCTGTCGGCATTGGATGGTTGGTGCTTCGGAGACGATGACAAAATACCTTTCATCGTTACCAGAAGAAGTGGATGGGAGCAACAACTTTTGCCGCAACTCTGAAGGATCGAGTCATGGCCCATGGTGCTTCACGATATCCGAGACCGAGTCCAGCTGGGAGTACTGCGATGTCCCCTTTTGTCTTGTGGAGGGTGAAGAAAAGTGCAATATTCGTAAATCGGGGAAATGCGTGAGTGAGTACCAGCGCCGTTGTTTTCTCGAGTATTCTCTTTTTCTTCTGTTTCTTTCTCCCACACTTTATGGACCATAGTCCTGCAAATCGACACCCCTTTCGTGTGCTGACAGAAATTATTTTCCAGGCCCGGAGGAATGCAGAAGGACCACGAGAGGACTGGAGTACATGGGAACGCAGAACGTAACGAAGTCGGGTTACCCCTGTCAGCCTTGGTTGAGTAATTACCCGAACCTTCTCGAGAGCTATGGTTATTACTTCAAGGCCGGTTTCCCAGACGACCTGCACCCTTCTCACAACTTTTGTCGTAACCCGACTGCATTTCCAGAAGGTCCTTGGTGTTTTAACGGAGCCGGATCGTATCCCGAATGGGAATGGTGCGACATCCCTGTGTGCCCATGGGTGACGATTGCGCCATGAAACGCCTCAATTACTTCTCGGATGTCTTACTTCTGTGGCTTTCTGGGAAATGTATTCGTTTTGCAACGTGTAATTGCACCGTGTCCGAAAATTATATACCGATTCCCTCGATAGATCATCAATCGTTTAAGAGAATTGTATGAATATCGATCGTCCCATATGCCATCGTCACCTGAGATCCGACTGCTTAAATGTTTACTTGTTCACGGGTGTATAGTTATAAAGACAAAGGTGTATCCAAGCAAACTACTTGCTATATTAGAACTTGAGTGACGTCGCATGAACGCCATCAGAGCAATCACGTGAGGCACGTCGACGAGTGTTTGCTAAATCAGACCTTCGGATGCGTTTGTGACTTTCAAGTGTTTGGAAAATGTGTTGAGAATTTGTAACGTGTGTAACTTGAGGTCATCATGTGGATTCATGTTATCGTTTACAATAATATCCGTAATCGTAAGCAGCAACTCATTCCTCTGTGTGTTTCCTCTCGCATTAAATGGAATGCGGTCTTGAGTGACCGTCGGAAACGGGACGAATTGAAATGTTTCGGTTCCTTAAATCCTTATTTAAAGAAAGAGTGCTGTGGGGCAGAGTTGTTTCTGTTTCACGTTTCTTGCCTCCTTTCGCACCGTCTTCCCCGCGTTTGCGTGGCGCAGTTCGCTTACCTGCATCGATTTGTTCAGGATGATGTGGAACGGTGAAGTGACGGTACCTGGGTCTTGCTTGTCCCCCATCCTACTAGTTTCTTCAAAATATTGAGAAAACCACCTGATTCCAGGTCTCCTAGTCCTACTTGGCTGAGGTGAATGAACCATTTCCGTGATGAATTTTGCACCGATACATTGCATATTGAAATGAACTAAGCACGAAACGTCGCCGGAATTTCTCTGGGTCGGCCTCATGACGAGTCAGAAGACCTTGACAGATAACCTCCCAAAATTGACTTTGATTTGAGGTGTGAGCATCTTTGCACCCAACGGGCACAGACCTTGCTGAAGCCCATTTCTGCTCGTGAATTATGCGTTTCAAGGACTGGGTCCTACGCAAGCTCGCGAACCTTGACTCAGCGATTTTTGCGGAACTCCAAAGCACGCACATCGTTCTGGTTGGTCAATTCTGAAGGTCATTTAGTGCGTAGTTCATCAACAATTCAAGTTTTTCCCAGCAGCATAAAATGCGAAGAGATTGGGCATACGAAAAACAGTGCAACATCTACCGGTATTCGAGCAAATGGGGATGTTGCAGTATTCCCATTGAACGTCTGGGGAGGAGACGAAGCACCAGGGTCTCGCCCTCCACGACGGGTTCCGGCAGTAGTTGTGCTGAGACCAGGAATCCAGATTGAGGAATTGGCCATCGTAGACAGCTGTGTTGGAAAAGTCAGGCGGTGTTCCATAGGGCATGGTGTACCAATACAGGCAATCCTTTCCCGATTCCGTCTTATTCACCTTCCCTACGTATTCTCTTCCCTTCTTGGTCAATCGGCATTCTGGATNGTCTTATTCACCTTCCCTACGTATTCTCTTCCCTTCTTGGTCAATCGGCATTCTGGATAAATATGCTGCTCCTCGTCTAAGAATCGTGAACAAATGCATTCCAGTGGCATTCAGCTACGTACAAAATCACGATAACAATCCTGGTTACAATAAATGTGTTACGTGTTAGGACTGATTCCATTAAAGTCCTAATTGAAAAAAGTTAACATATCCTACTTAGAGTCAAATCAGATGGATGCTGCTCCATGAAATGCATCTGAAACTTTCTCTGAGTTCTAAGACTTTATACCTTCCTGTTCCATTCGCACTATTTACATTTCTTACCATGCAAACTAAATAGCTTCCTTAGAGTGAAAACTTCATCTCACTGACAGCACTTTTCACAGAATAGTTCTTTATTGTTATATAGGAAAGGCACGAGTCCTTGTACATTGCAAGAATGTGCTCATGAATTTCCTTTGGTGTTTTTGTTTTGGGGTTAAAAACTTTATCACGCCCCACTTCAACCATTATCGTATGTACTCACTTTTGTCCATTTTCACTATTTGGGCCCACTTTAGACTATTCTAACCTGGAATAAACGAAGCACAAATTAAATTTTATGTCATCAAAATGCTCAATCCATAGACATATTGCTTTAAATTCACCAATACTTGGACTTTATTGATCAATCTTTATACTTCAGGGCAGAAACTCAGACCAGGGCAGATCAGCCCTCGCATGTGAGCGAAACCGGGCTCAGTGTAATCGTTGCTCAGCCGCCCAAAATGAGGCAGAGGAAGGAGAGAAATTCCAACCGTGAAGGTGGAAGGAAGACCAGAAATCGCGGGCAAGAATGAAAATCCAATATGCTATTTACAAGCTCAGCTAATAAATGCCCAGACTTTGTCGGATTGGGAATGTAATTTGAGAATGTAATTAGAACGTTCGTAATTATCATAGAGTTCCCCTCACCTTGATAGGAAACGTATTCTTTGCAGAATAAGAACTCAAAACGCATATAATGCATGCAATTAGTTTAAATTCCTGTACTTTAAGATGATGGGAATGAGAAAAACGTCGAAGAGCTCATGGATATGGACGTCACGTCATACCAATTGTACTTCGATAATTGAAACTGCAAAAAACCTACAATGGTTCCCACCTACTCCCATCCTGTTTAATTCTTCCATGAAGTTAGGCTATTTCGAATCACTCAGATGAAGACGCTTTCTGTGTAAAGTTCATAAAATACGTTGTTGTCCCTCATTGTGAATCATGTGGGAGCCTGACATTGAACACGTGAGCAGTCTGAAAACCTGGATCTGTGGCCCGAAAAGCAAGAGAGGTCCATCGATCAAATCGGATGAAGAGATGAGGAACAGGCCGTGAATTTTTCATGCGCCTTGTGTGTAAATACTGGCTCCAGCGGAATGGGAGCGTTTCCCCGTGGAGGCGACGCTCCGTTATTACTCTCGGTCTTTCGATGCAATGAACCAGTGTTAGATTGCGAAGCAACCGAGGTCCGGAGGGTAAACATACGAGGGATTTCTCAAAAGTTCTGGCATTAGCCCCAAAGTAGCACTTTGTGGCCGCCTCCGATGACGACTTGTGGGCTACTGGCAGAACTTTTGAGAAATCCCTCGTATAGCGTGCGCGATCCTGACCGCAAGCTATGCCGAGCGGGCAATTCTTTGTCTGTTTGACCGCCCTACAGACCAAATGCTTCGAGGTAAGAATTGAGGTTTCAACAAAAATCTTCCTCATCATCCGAGGATGAGCCTTTACGTCATTAAATTTGCGAATTGACCTCACGATAGGGAGAGGAGGAACTTTCACGGATAATAGGCGAATTGCGCTCGTCTTGCCATCTTTTGGATGGACGGAGAGACGAATGTAGCAGTTGTGCTTGAAAGAGAACGCTGACGTCGCCCAATGTAGTGCCCCGTCCACTAATTCCAAGGATTTCAAGTGTTCAAGAAGAAATACCGGGCGATTTATCAGTTTGTCAGCAGCTGCGTTCACACAGTTCAGTAAAGAAGTCCATCACATCAATTTCCTCGTGGCGGGTTCACGTCTCAAAAAAAAAAAACAGAATTGCAGAATGACCTGCTATTTCGTCGCTGCTTAGATCATTTTGATGCCTTTGAAAGCTGTAACGATTGACTCGAGGAAGCCGACGAGCGAGAGTGTTCATCAAAGGTTGTAAGGATTTTCCGTATTTGCACTCATTTTATTTTCAATTATCGAAGTTATAGTAGGAAAAAAAGAGAAATTACTACATTTTCATTAAGCTAGGAAAGGAGAGTTTGTGTAGATTGTCCAAAGATTCGTATTCTCTGAACCTTTGCCACCAGCTCATCGATCACTTTCTTACACGGAGATACGGACCTGATTGCTCTTGTGAATGAATTCTCTAAATTTCTGATGTATGTTGATGCAAGGTAAAAAGGCTTCCACACCGCTCGGACAACAGGAAAAAATCACGCAAGAGTGCAAAGTGACTCCTAATGATGATAAAAATTACGCTCGAGACAACAAGGTGGTTATTTTAATCAGCATAATTTTCCTGAAGGTTTCCAGTGGGATATTGTGCACCAAAATTGCGAATTCTGTCGGGTGTCTCCGACGCTGCCTGTGGGATAAGACCTGGAACAGCATGAAATCCAGTAGGAACAAATAGCCAGTTATTCCATGATAACACCTAAAGCATCTACTTTGGCGACATCTTGCAGAATCAGCTGGAACCTTGCTCATTCAAAAAAAAAAAACAAAGACAGATGACAACCACACATTAAGGACAAATTTTGGCTAACGTATAGCAAGATACTATAACCCATACGGATATGGCCCCTCACAGCCAATTACCAGCTGCTTTGGTCCCAATGTGAAGTGATGCCTGGACTCTCTGGGTACTTTTGAGAAATACAAAGATACTTAATTCGTGCCTCCCTGTTCGTCATCTGGAGAAAAAGATTTCTTTTCTCAATCATTTTACATGACTCTCAAGCGCCGAACTCTCTAAATTATGTCTTAAAGTCTGGACAATTTAATATGCCGTAAGTAATGCGTTCAGAGGACTCAGAGAAATGAATAAAAGAACGATCGTCCTGCGATATGCACCATATTAATTTTATTAGACCATATCATGAACGATATGATTCGTCATCCAATGTCATTTCATCGAAAAAATTAAAAAGTAATTTATAATTTGTATTTTCATTTCAATTTATCATTTAAATGCAGCGTCGAAGAGGCAAATGAAATCATCAGGAAGAAAGAAAGAAGATGCGGAGCTTAAACAATGAAGGAAAGTTGAATTAAAGGTGATGAAAATGACAATGCATAATTTATGCTGGATGATATTCCTGAGCTCAATGGATTCTTCCTATTCCGAAATGGCTAACCCAAGTTCCATGGGGAACAGACAGGAGTCATTCCATACCAGGAGCTAATTATGAATCATTTCATTTAGTGGGATGATTCACTGTTGTACAAAGGAAATGGGCCAAGCGTGCTTTGAAGAGACAGTGAGAGATGAAAGGGAAAGAAGTCGTTAACCAAAGGACTCGTAATGAGTGCAAGGGGAAGAGGTGGAAAGGAAGCCGGAAGTAGGGGAGATGGATATCTGCATGGAAGGGGGAGAGCCAAGGTCGACCGTTGGAGGAAAAAAAGGGTATAAAAGCTGTTCCAAGAAGAAATCCTGAGTAGTCCTGACATGGTCTCATACATCACCGGTTTGCCTTCCTGCACGACCACGGTAAGTCCTTGCCCATTTCATTCATTGTAAATGTTGAGAGTATGTTCTCCGTTGAAGGAATTGTGGCGAATGCCCGTAGTTCAAATTGGCAGGTGAATGGAACCAGCGCAAAATTTTGTGCCAGAATCTCTGGTGCCACGAATGCAATCGCTAACTGTGGAGAGGATCAAGAACTAAGGACCCTGTCGGTGGTTCCATCTCTGGAGGGGATCAAGAACAAAGCACCCTGTCGGTGGCGCCATCTCAGGAGAGGATCAAGAACTAAGTACCCTGGCTCTGGCGCCATCTCTGGAGAGGATCAAGAACTAAGGACCCTGTCGGTGGCGCCATCTCTGGAGAGGATCAAGAACTAAGCACCCTGTCGGTGGCGCCACCTCTGGAGGGGACAAAGAACTAGGGCCCGTGTCGATGGCGCCATCTCTGGAGGGGATCAGGAACTAAGCACCCTGTCGGTGGCGCCATCTCTGGAGGGGATGAAGCACTAAGCACCCTGTCAGTGGCGCCATCTTTGGAGGGGATCAAGAACTAAGCACCCTGGCTGTGGCCAGGGGCTCTGTAAGGGATCGGTGGCGATAACATATGATGTCCACATGTCTTCCACATGACTGCTTGAGGTAGCTAGAAATTATTTTCTTAAACAAACAAATATTCCTGTTCACGAATCACTAGGCCTGGCTCCTACTACCTGTTACCGTAAACGCCTTTTGTAACCAAAGACTGAGATCTGAAGCGAACCATTTCTTATTAAACGGAAGGGCTGAAATTTTCGTCACATCCTCACATCCAGCTTTTTAATTGGTAATTTCCCACTTATATGAATTGTTGTAGCTGGACCTGCCTCCTCCGAGAAACGCCTGTTCTAGATCTCAATATTTAACGAAATGGGAAATTGGACCCCATTGCCCCTCTCTCCCCCCCCCCCCCCCAATCCGAGTATGTTACCTTCCCTTTCCATGCCGATTTCTTCGTGTTCCAGCGTCGGAAAACTCCCTGTCTTACCGTTTATGTCGGTCGTTAGACAAATGATTTCTTTGCAAACTACGATTACCAAAGCCTAGGTGTTCCCAATGTCCGAGGCAATATGTGCTGGGTTGGACATTCTTCGCTTCTGGTCGTTTGTCCTGGTTATGGTCTAATAAAGACGCTTTACTTTTAATCCGTGTCTCTTTTGGAACGGTCTTCTACTGGAACGGTTTTCGCGAAGGGCATGCGTTCGTATCTTTCCAACAGCCCCTCGAAATATAAGGAACTTGCCGACCCGTGGAAGACTTACACGAACTCTTCGATTAGAAATCCCGAGTTCATTCGGCGGCCATAAAACTCGGTGGCTCTTTCATCGCTAGAGGCAGCAGCCCTTTTTTCCAATTCTTTACGTGTCCTCACGTAAAACCCGTGGAGTCCCCTTTATCCCATTGAAGGGAGGATGACTTCCTCGCCGGGCACCAATCGTACAATGACTTTCCTATTTTCAAGACTGTTGCGAATGTCGGAGAGAAAGTGCGAGCGTGAGACGATCATCCCAATCCGCGAATGTCTTTCAAGAATTGTTTCTCGGGAATTCCCGAGCTCAGTCAGCAGCCCTGCTCAGTCCGGCCTGCAAAGTCTCTTCAAAACCTTTGGTTTTGAAGAAGCGTAGACTATTTCAACCTGCTAGCAATTGAAACTTTGGTGCAGCTCCAAATTTCTCTGACGACAATGAGAATTTAGGTTACTTTTCGCATTCTCTTCTGCTTGGATCGAGTGAATTTTCCTTCTGAACGCACGCAATGGTATTTCAAAGCTGAAATAGTTCCTCATCGACGGCTCTGTTTATTTTGTTGACGGTTCTTCATATATCTTCACCCCTTCGGTGAAGCGAACTCGTGTTTCCTTGCAGGGAAGATGCGTTTCTTGGCAGCAGCAGCAGCAGCAGCATGCCCACTCGCCATGGCACTTGCGGCAGATGCAGTGGGGATCCCCGCGTATCTGATCCGCGACGGGTTCCTCGGGGGCCCGGGATGCCTACAATTTCCGTCGACTGTTCATGTTCTGCCAAGCACCCGTAAACCCAAACGTTTGCAGAGACCACGGCTGCACGTCGATGAAGATCCCCGCACGGATCCCATACGATAGAGAACTCCACCGAAAAGTTGACCACCTCATCTCAGGGTAAAATAAAAGGCATGGATAGGCCCTTCCCCTTCCAGGAAGGTCCATTTTTGGGCACGCGAGCAGAAACCGTCTTAAAACGAATCGCGATGGACACTCAAATTATGTCAGAAACGGAGTCTGTCTCACTTGGCCTGAGATCTTTGTGAACATTTCGAAAATTCCCAAATTTTCAAGATGTTTATCGATAGAAATAAGCATGGTATAAGCACGTTTCGCGTTTATATCAAGCTTGCTCAATTCCCCATCGATTGGTCTGTCGAAAATTCTCATTTTTCATTCTCAAATTAGCTAATTAAAAGCTAATTAAAATTTGATCAGCCGTCTTGACTGTTCATTTCTTCCTAATTACAACCTCAATTTCAGCTTCTAACGCAAGGAACTCCAGTTTCCCCAAGAGGGGAGCACTTTTAAATATAAGTACCATAATTTCAATAATATACCGAACTCCTGTTCATAAGCAGTCTAGTTTTAATTGTTCGCATTCCTGAATTTGAAGTAGAAAGAAACGGATATTTCTTTTCTATCATCTGAAAAAACCCACTTATTAATCTTTACTTTAAAGTCATTTAAAACTTTTTTAAAACAAAAATTATCCATCATAGAGAGAACCCAGTCCTTTTTCGATCATGGTTTTCGATCATGGACATTGGTTTTATTTCATTTGGATTTAATAATGGAACTCATTATGCCAACTTGTGGTAGGAGCGCTGAATGTCTATAATCAATGAAAGCGTCGCCGTGTGTCAATGGGTTAGCTAAAGGGTTCTCTAATCGGGAGGTCCAGGTTCGAATCCGCCCGGCGGCAGGCGGTTTTCTCCTGGGCCGACATTCACTTTTTGGGTGCGACCCGCCCTCGCTTCGGCTGAGGCATGCGCCGGTCCGTGCTCCATTGAGCGAGAGGTGTGGGTCGTGTCGGAGGCCTTGGCGTACCGATATGCGGCGATGGAGGGCCTCAGAGTGGGGTATTATTAGGTGAAATAAATATACATTGGCTAAATGAGCAATTGCCTGGCTGGGGAATGAACTGCTCTTGTCCAAGGTACGCCGGAAGAGTATCAGAAGTTAATTGTTGATGATGATTACGGTGGTTTCGACCAGAATCAGCACCAACAAGTAACTTCTTTTATTCAATATAATAAAATGTGATTAATGTAAAAAGATACAATATTGATCAACACCTGTTTGCATCAAGCTGATGTTGGCTTCGCATCCCTAGTAGGCTGCAACCTGTTGAAATAGCCTATCCTCTTCTCCCCTTCATTGGGCATTTGGCAAGTTCACTTTGCATTGTAGCATCCTAGGAAAATTTGCTTGATATTTCTGCACGTCTATTACAGTCTTCAAAACCACGTTTCATGCAAAAAGTTCCTCCAGGTGTCCAATTTGGGCGGATTGTAAGTGTTGCGTGTGGGGACTTAATGTTATTAACCCGTGACGAGGATTGTTTTGAGACGAGGGTTCGGCACGGCAAACTCAGCAAGTAAACCCCGTGGTGGCTAAAAAAAAATAGATTTTACTAATTAATGATCCTGATAGGCCGATCACAATTCACACACACAATACACCTCACAAGGAGAAGAGCAGAGAGCACCAAAGGGATAAAAACCTATTGATTAGTTATTGAGTATACGAGCATATCAAAGCCAGTACATCATTATCAGCATTATCGTCTCCAATCTTTATTATATTAATTATCTTCCACGTTCTCTTACAGCATTTTTCAAGAAGCTTTCAGCAAAACAACGCTCAATATTTATTCTTTTCGATTGCATGGAGCAATCTTCAAATCGATTTTTTAATAAAAGCGATTCATTTGATGCCAATTTTTTAATGATATACCATGCACTCCAATTGAATAAATTATTTAGAGGGAACATCGAGAAGCTGCAGCTCATTGTCACGATTATCCACGTCATTGGACGACAAGGGGGCTCCTTTCGCGAATGCCAGCTGATTCGCGTAGAATCTCTCGGTCGGGGTGGTGAGGACTCTCCATCTCTGTGAGGAAAGGACATGCAAGGTCAACTAAGAAGGGTCAGCATTTCCTTTCTTGGTTCCAACAAGTTTTTTTCTGATGACACATCTAAGGAGATAAACACCTTGACTTGAGTTGAATTTTTGCACAATTTCAGGATTTCATGAAAATGCAAAGCATCCAAGAAGTGCCTCATGGATATTTCTCTCAATGTTACATTGGCCCATAATTTACTTTCAAAAACTTGCCAAAAATTTCTTAAAGTGCGGGCGTTTTAACCAATAGAGACTCATCTCTTTGAGTCATGCATTATTTTTCAATAAACATTTTTTTTAAGAATCTGGTTTTCATTTACTCATCCAAAACCAAGCGAAGGTCGTATTCGCCAACCTGTCTCCACGGTACATGCCGAAACCCCCAGAAGGTCTGGTAGAAAGCAGCGAAGGGAATGGCAGAGACGGTGAGGAAGGCCGTGAACCAGCCGAGTACGCGGGCGAAGGCTGGGTATTCGTAGCCTGCGATTACGAGGGGATTCACGTAGCTGCACGACCAGATGAAGATCCCCTGCAGGAGGATTCAACCATTCAGAAGTCGATCTCAGGATGAATGCAAACTCAACCCATAGAATATCGGCAGATAATGGACAAAAGATTAAGAAAGCTTACCACCAGGATGGATGGAATGATGGCGGTGTAGAGAGTCACTAGATAGCTTTTCAGCGTGAGACCAGGATTGAATCCAGTCATCGCTTTCAAAGCTAAAAACCAGAGACCCAAAACCAAATCATCTCATTTCATCGATGCTAACGACGAAAAAGCGAATATAGTATTTCTAAATTTTAAAGAAGAATTCGTTCAGTTTGGGACTGAGGTGCGAGGAATTCTGAATATTCCGCTTTCCAGAGTCTCATCCGTTTAATGGAAAGGTGAACATTTCTTCATGCTAAATTTATTACAGCGTGGAAAAATAGCGACCTTTTTTGTTTTTGGAAGTGTTCAAAATCCCATATAACCCATTCGTCAGATGATCAGGAATATCACTGTCTGTCATGAAGTTATCGGTCGTCCGATCGGGCGTTCCCTTCCAATATTCAAAAACCATTATTCCATTGCCATTATTCTGTATTAGCTTCATACTCGCACATCGAACTTCAGAAAAATGCGGAGGTTTCAAACAAACCCTTTTGTGCTTCGGCAGAAGGGTTTTATTCAGCTTCTAATTTTGCAAGTCAGGTTTTGAAATGGCCGTCCCAGAAAACTGATGATGTTAATTGATAATTTTTCAGTTGGGTAGTGCGTGTCTTGCATGTGACTATCTTGTGCTTTGCAGCATTGCTCATCAATATAATATCCATATTATATATACTACAAATATGGCTCACACTTTTCACGCAATTTATCTCTCAATTACACATCCGCACATTGTTAATTTTGGGATTTAGAACCATGGAACTCACCTGACAGAAAGTTTTCGATGCCAAAGCAGTACATGACAGCCCAGAGCATAACCATTTGCGTGAAGAGTTGCCTCGGAGCTGTGGCGTAGTAATCCATGAAGTTCATGATGTACGTCGCACCCTGAATAAATTGGGAAACGACGAGTGATCTTATGAATGGTGGTGAAACATTTTTTGGACGAAGAAAAATGATTTTCCTTCAACCTGAAACACGTGTTGAATATCTCTCTTAATCCTGGTCAACTTCAGCTCAGTCGATTGCAACACTGTTTAACTACTCCTTGCAACCCTATCTGTCTCTTTTTATTCTTTTTTCTCATGACAGAGCGACCGTGCTCTCAATTGCGAAGAAAAAATGGGATGGATTCAACGTTACGCTTTCCAAGATGTGAGGAAAATGGAAGGACTCACTCCGGTTGCGAAGATGAGGCCGACAAGGAAGAGGCAGCAGCAACAGCACAGAACCAATCGGGTCTGGCACTTTCGCAGTCGAGGGAACTGATCCTGTATGGTGGGCGGAAATTTTAGTTTCATCTTTCGTGTCTACTGAATAAGATGCATTGAAAAATTAGATCTACTTACGACCAGTACATGTGAATAAAAAGTGTTCAAAGTCACAGGCCAAGAAGATGAAAGAGCTCGAGTCGCAATGGCTGAGGTTCCATAAAAGTCGGACTCTTTTTGTGCACAGGACAGGTTTTATAAAGGGTGCTCTCAATGCTTTCAGCGGGTGGAACAAATGTTCGCTATCACACCAACATGATATTACTTATTTAAATTGATGCACAAACACGATACAGAAGCTCACAATAAAAGGAACACCTCTAAGAATGTTACCCTTATAGAGATGAAAAAGGAGAAATCCGAATTGACTTGCCATGATATGACTAGAAACATTTTCGACGATGCCGAATGAGGAGTCGAGGCCCAGGGTGATGAGCATCAAGAAAAAGAGGATGGCCCAGAGATTTGGGAACGGGAGTTGCGAAATGAGTTCTGGATATGCGATGAAAGCGAGGCTCGTACCGGCTCGTGCTACCTGCAATCTCCCAATATTTTTAAATTATCATTCGTCCATTCGAATTTTAATGACTAGGTTTCTCTGACTAAATAAAAGTCGTGACCTCGTCGACGGGAACTTCCAACTGGTGCGCCATGAAGCCGAGAGTTGAAAAGATGGCGAAGCCTCCAAAAATACTTGTTAAACTGTTTCCCAAGCATATAATCCAAGTGTCCCTGCAAAATGATGGTGTCATATTTCACTCAATCGTTCCTTGTTGTACCACAATATTTAGATAAATACGCCTCATAGCCGCATAGCGATTCGCAGCTGAAATATAAAGTATAGCCTCGTGATTACCCCCTTCTTGCCTCCGTCACCACCAATCTCCATGCGATGTGGCGTTGTCAAAACCCGCTTCCGTCTTCTTGAAAATGCCCGGACTTAGAAAAAGTCAGCGAACGCTGTGTGAATGGTGAGGAGACGAATGAAACCCTCTCAAGGTGATCCGCTGGTTTAGGGGCGACCGAGGCAAAGCGGAAAGGTGAAGTGGTTTTCGACTCAAATTCGATTCATTAGGCAGCATTTACCTTGAGGTTTGTTCGACAGACCACACCCTCGTTATTGACAGCTGGGGACCTGTCTCGTTTGTGGGAACGGGCTTCTAGCGCTGATATGAAATCCGCAGTGTATTCTCTTACGGAAATGTCCTATAAGAAACCTATAGACTTTCCTATAGGTTTTTGAAACACGAAAAACCTATAGGATCCCTATAGGGTCTTATAGGTCTCCTGACCTATAGGATTCAGGGAGGGTTTTTTGGGTTTCGAAACCAAGGCATTACGACGGAAAAGGCGACCGGGGTTAATATTGGCGCAGCATTTTGGTGTAAATCAAATACGGATTAGGGGTTTTTCCATGGTAGGGACACTTAAGCAGCTTCAGCAGCACTGCAAAATGAGCTTCATCTGGGAGAGATCCTCACTTATCCGTCACTGCACCACGTATTGGCACATTTTTTGCCAACTTTCACCCAGCATGGCATACAATTAAGCCACGAAACTTTTCATTTCCACTGCTCCAGCATGGCGATGAGGTCATAGATGACCTGGTAACTTTTAAGTCTTGATAGCGAACTTCACAGCTTTGCAACAAAGACGCTTCCCGGTTGATTTTAGTTAACGCGACTGCGAAACGAAGACCTCGATCGCAACGGACCCACCTGATGAGGTTGTACTGAAAACGATTATAGGAAGCCAACGTGATGAGACCACCTCCGCCTACACTCAAGCTCATTAGGATCTGGGAAAGGGCTTGCTCCCAAACCTGCAGAAACAAAAAAGTATATGGTAAAAGCACCAGTTTGTGGACAGGTTAAGGAAATTTTCCTATTAAAATTGCGTTACGATCGTTGGTGTAACCGAGAAACTGCTTGATTGGTTTCAATGAGAGGCCATATCATAGCTTGATGCCCATATCCTAAAATAAAATATTAAAAATATGCTTTTCCAAAAATAGCTGCTTAAATGAACATGTGCTGACTTTCATCCCTTACGAAAATGTCTTATAGGATTCCTATATATTCCTAAAGGAATATATTGGAATCCTATAGGAATCCTATAGNACTGGTATTAATAATGCATGTGTCCCTACCATGGAAAAAGCCCTAATCGGTTTTTGATTTACACCGAAATGCTGCGCCATTATTAACCCCAGTCGCCTTTTCCGTCGTAATGCCTGGGTTTCGAAACCCAAAATATCCTCCCCGAATCCTATAGGTCAAGAGACCTATAAGACCCTATAGGGATCCAATAGGATCCTAAAGGATCCTATAGGTTTTTCGTTTTTCAAAAACCTATAGGAAAGTCTATAGGTTTCCTTTAAGAAATATCTATAGGTTTCCTATAGGACATTTCTGTAAGGGATGTGGTTCCTATTTGTGGACACCAGTTTTTGTCAACATTATGAACGTATGTAGGCCGAATAGAAAAATATGAGCATGAGACATGTACAACAATTATATTTATCTCCAATGATGTCCTGTTAAGAAACATCATTGGAAAAATTAAGGAATTCAGGGGTGCTAGGTCTAAAACTGAGCAAAAATGTCCAAGTTCACTCATGCTGATGGGTATGCATAATTTATATGGTGACTGACAGGCAAGTGCAAAATATGGAGCATTTAAGGAAATAAATTTGAGGTGTGAATTTTGTGAAATGGCAAAAAGCGCAAAACTGTCCACAAATAGGAACCCGACAACAAACTGTGTCTCTCCCCTGTATTAGTTATTTTCATTTGCCTCGAAAATTTCCAGTTTCCTGGCTTGAATGGCCATTAGCTTCTCGTAGCATCATTTTTTTTGGAAGAGAGAGAGAATTTTATTGATCCACAGTTGGCATTTGCCGTGAAATTATAAAAAACTCCTTCAAGTGTCAAATTAATGCATTGTCTAGATCAGGGGATCAGCAAATCCATCGCGAAAGAGACCTTTAGGAATCACGTAGAATTTCAATAGGGTTCCTATTGCAATTCTATGGGATCCGAAAGGATTTTGAAGCCTGAAAAACCCATAGGAATCCTGTAGGTCATGTGTCCCATAAAATCCCAATAGAAATTCTATTGGTTTTTCTGGTTTCAAGATCTCGTAGCATTCTCATGGGAAACATTTATAAGTTTACAATAGGAAAAGTCTATGACACTTTCATAAGGACTTGCATTTGAATATACATCTCAAGAGTATGGTAGAGTTAAATATGAATTCCGAACATAGCATACATGCACGGGAGAGGGGAATGCCTATTATTACCGCTCGATAGATGATACCATGCGCAAGCAATATGTCATTGCCCTTACGGAAATGTCCTATAGGAAACCTATAGTTATTTCTTATAGGA
>CAJPEV010004368.1:0-22745 GCA_905338385.1 Darwinula stevensoni | reverse complement strand
TTTAATATGTTACGTATAGCACGTCCCGTCTTGTAACATAGGGCATGTTCGTGTAATCGGACCAGCCGGTTATTAGGACCAAAATGATCGCGTCCCGATGTGGTCCGATTAACCGGAATCGACTGTACTGTGTTAAATTGCATTTGAGTGTTTCTAGTGCTGGGGAAAATGGATCAAATTGCTCAAAGAAGGAAATGTCAGACTGAAGTGAAAGGTAGCGGATCATGAAATCAGATTTTTTTAGTGAAGAAAAATTCTGAGCATGTGACTTAATTTTAGATTTTGCTACATCCCACCATAGGGCAATGTTGTCATATTCGCTTTTCTCTACAGAGATTTCTGACCACAAATTCCTGATGGAAGTCCTATAATTAGGGTCTTCTAAAAGGGAGTTGTTAAAATGCCAGTAGGCTGACCCTCTCATTGATGAAAGGGGGGAGGAAAGAGAAATAAAAACGCCAGAGTGATCAGAAATCGGATGGAATGGAACTATTTCAGTTTGTGAGATTTTTGAATGCGAATGAGTGTTTACATAAAATTTATCGAGACGGGCTCTAGATTGGGGATTGTTTGAACTTTTGTGCGTGAATTCAGTGTCAGTTGGGTGGAAATCACGCCAATCATCTGTTAGATTATTTGAGTAAATGAGGTCTTTTAATTGATTCACAAGGCTGAACCTATATTCTGTATTATTTATTCTATCAAGGGCAGGGCATAATGTGCAGTTAAAATCACCTCCACAAATAATAAGACTATCAGAAGGGGATGAGACAAGATTTTGCTCTAATTAAGAAAGTAATTCGAGAGCAAGTTCATCATCTTGTGGAATATGTACATTATAAAATATTAAGGGGACATTATCCCAATGAAAATCAGCTTGCATGAGATATCCTTGAACTACGAAGGAAAGTCATTAAATAACAGGAATTTTATTACTAACTTTTTTACAAGAGTACTTACAGAAATTGTTTGTGTCCTCGTTTTCGACATAGTCCCCCTGCTTCGCAACACACTTGGTCCACCTGTCCACAAGCTTGCGGATGCCCTCTAGAAAAAAGATTTTTGGTGTGGCCTTTAACCAACTTTGCACCGCCTCCATTACCTCGTTGTCATCTGCATACTTCTGACCCCGCAAATGTTCTTTCAAAGGTCCAAACAAGTGAAAGTCCGATGGCGCCAAGTCCGGACTGTATGCTGGATGTTTCAACACCTCAAATGTAAGAGTACGTAGTGTATCCACTGTAGATTTCTCGTTGTGCATACTTTTCTATGCACTTCAGAATAAAATTCCTGTTATTTTATGACTTTCCCTCGTATATCTGAAGAGGATAAAAATGTAAGTGGTGCAGATTTACGGTAGGCAATCAAAACTTCTGACCAGTGGACCAGGACTAGAGACAGCTTCCATGTTAAAATCATTTATGGGAAATTTCCCAACAGAGGATAAATTAATCTATTGTAATAATAAAACATCAACATCAAATTTTTGTAGTAAGGTAAAGGATTCTTGAAATCTATGGGGGGATGCAATTCCCCTCACATTCAAGGTCACAATCTTCATTACTTGAAAAAGAAGTGAGGGGAAGAAAAGAGACTATTACAAAGAGATCCATATTCTCCAGCTACGAGAGGGAATCAAGTTTATTTTGAGCGTTGGAGTTTCTCTTTAATAGACACGAGGCGTTTCTGGAGTTTCTCGTTGGTCGTGACATTCACAAATTTGGATATTATTTCAGATAGAGCAGAAAGATTGTGTGTGTACTTGAGGGCAACTGGAATTGGTTTTTGTTTGTGCTTCATTTCGTTTATGAAATTCAAGAAGTCTGTGGACGTGAAGGTTGAAGAGTCACTGTCTAGTTCAGAAAGAACTTCTCTTTCCTGAACAGTCAGGTCTGTAAGAGGGAAAGGCGAGGCGATGCGAGGCGATGGCGAGGAGTGTATCTTCTCAACTGAATGCGAAGGAGAGTCTTTGGGTTTTTTCTTTTCTTTTTCTGTCATTCAGTGAGGAAAACGATGAGGAACGTTTCATCTTTCCGGTTTTAGATGAGGTTTGAAGTGTAGGCCAGTCAGGATCTAACTTGGGGGTTGAATTGTAGGATGTTGACTGACGTGATGTTGAAGGAATGAATGTTAATGTCAGTTTGTCATTGAGTGGGATGCATGGTTCTGACATTGAATGAGCAGGTATTTCAGGACCCTTTTTTATTTTTTTTTTCTGTGCGTGTGCCTGTTCTTCGGTCTCCATGTCCGTGTTTGAGGTAGGTGGAGGTTTATTGAGGTGGGATGTTTTTTATGTATATACTTGAGCAAGTACTTCTCCAGTCTCCATGTCGGTGTGTGGAGTGGATGTGGAGTAGATGGAGGTTTGTTGACGAGTTGGGTTTCAGTCGGTTTCTCTGTTTCAATCGTGGAAGCGGAAGGACGAGGTGCAGTGGCAGAGGACTGATCACTATGTGAACTCGGGGGGCATTTTTGATCAAGTTTTGGACAATTCCTTTTGGTGTGGCCTGATTCTTTGCAATGGAAGCACGTCATATCGCCAAGTGATGAAAAGATTTTGTAATTCCTGTTTTCGAAACTGGTAGGAATGGATGATGGAACAGCATTTTCATTAAGAATGTGGATGTACAGGAATCTGCGGAAAGATTTAACATGTTGCAAGGTGGGGTTCTTTAGAGAAGCCCCAAGAGACGAAAGAGGAGAGGTAATCTTACCTAAAAGCAACAGTGAGTCAGTGATTACAGAGTCTGGGAGTTCGGGCGATACACTGGAAAGAATCAGCATCCTAGCAGATGAATCCAAGCGCCGCACTTCTTGGAATGCATACAGAAGAGAAAAACCAGAGGAGACAAGAGTAGTGCCAGTTGTTTCGGAATCGAGATACGAACAAATTCGATCATTTGAGGTCCTGCTTGCAAATCGGATTAAGGAAGGGGGTATTTCACAACACACTGCAACTACATCATCATCTAACGAAGATCCATCAAGTGCATTAAAAAGAACAGCGTGTTTCCTGGGGAGACGTTCGCACAAGGAACACCGCGACATGATTAAAATAAATGAAGTCGATAGCCTCAGAGAGACTGAACGACATAGAGTTCGTTGATAAGAACACGAAGCACAGAAAACTGTGCCAGGGGAAGCGAAAAAAAAGAACACTAAACAAGGGGGAGGAAGGCTTACATGTAAGAGATTTTCTTTGTCGAAATCACGTCGAAAAAAGGGAATGATTCTTGCACTGAGGACGATGAACAATTAAAAAAACCACAGATTTAACAAATACCACTTCAATCGCAGATGCACGCTTTTCGCGAACACACGGCCTTGTCCGTGATTTCCTCTATCAAAGCCACATCGATAAAACCGCCTGATTCATTCTTTAAGGACGATAAACAATTAGAAAAACCACAGATTTTACAAATGCTACTGTATTCGCAGAACCACTCCGTTCGCAAAGACCCGGACATGTGCGCGATTTTCCATTTCAAAGTCACGTCGATAAAAGCAAATTCATCTTGCTTTGACGTCGATGCATGGACAGAAAAACCCCAGTTTTGACAAACACCACTGTATTCGCAGAAGCACGCATTTCGAGAATACACGACCACGTGCGAGATTTTCTGAATCATAGTCAAGTCGATAAAACCGACTGATTCTTGCTTTGAGGACGATGAACAACCAGAAAAACCCCAATTTTGACATACACCACTGTATTCGCAAAAGCACGCCTTTCGCGATCACACGGCCATGTGCGAGATTTTCCATGTTGAAGTCACAACGATAAACCCGCCTGATTTATGCTTTGAGGACGATAATCAATTAGAAAAACCACAGATTTGAGAAATACCACTGTATTCGCAGAAGCAAGCCGCTCGCAATCACACGGCCATGTGCGCGATTTTCTGTGACGAAGTCACGTCGATAAAACCGCCAGATTTTTGCTTTGAGGACGATAATCAATTAGAAAAACCCCAGATTTGAGAAATACCACTGTATTCGGAGAAGCACGCCTTTCGCAAACACCCGGACATGTGCGCGATTTTCTTTTTCAAAGTCACGTCGATGAAAGCGAATTCATCTTGCTTTGACGTCGATGCATGGACAGAAAAACCCAAGAATTGACTAACAGCACTTTATTCGCAGAATCACGCCATTCGCGAACACACGGCCTTGTGAGTGATTTTCTCTATTTAAGCCATGTCGATAAAACCGTCGGATTCATGCTGTGAGGACGATCAACAATTAGAAAAACCACAGATTTTGACAAACACGACTGTATTCGCAGATGCACGCCTTTCGCGAACACACGGCCTTGTGAGAGATTTTCTCTATTTAAGCCATGTCGATAAAACCGTCGGATTCATGCTGTGAGGACGATCAACAATTAGAAAAACCACAGATTTGACAAATACCACTGGATTCGCAGAAGCTAGCCTTTCGGGAACACTCAGCCATGTGCGAGATTTTCTGCGTCGAAATCACGTCGATAAAAGCGACTGCTTCTTGCTTTCAGGATGATAATCAATTAGAAAATCGAAAGACTTCACAAATACCACTGGATTCGCAGAAGTACGCCGTTCGCAAACACCTGGACATGTGCGCGATTTTCTCTTTGAAAATCACGTCCATAAACTCGCCTGATTCATTCTTTGAGGACGCTGAAAAACCAGAAAAACCCCAGTTTTGACAAACACCATTGAATTCGCAGAAGCACGCCTTTCGCGAACACACGGCCTCTTGCGAGATTTTCTGTATCGAAGTAACGTCCATAAAAGCGACTCATTCTTGCTTTCAGGACGATAAACAATTAGAAAAACCACAGATTTGAGAAATACCACTGGATTCGCCTTTCGTGAACACACGGCCTCGTGCAAGAATTTCTCTATTGATATCACGTCCATAAAACCGACTGATTCTTGCGTTGAGGAAGATAAACAATTGGTAAAACCACACAGATTTGACAAATACCACTGCATTCGCAGAATCACGCCTTTCGCGATCACACGGCTTCGTGCGAGATTTTCTTTGTCAAAGTCACGTCAATAAAAGCGAATTGATCTTGCTTTGACGTCCATGTATGGACAGAAAAACCCCATAATTGACTAACACCACTGGATTCGTAGGAGCACGCCTTTCGCGATCAGACGGCCACGTGCGAGAATTTCTCTATCGAAATCACGTCGATAAAACCGCCTGATTCATGCTTTGAGGACGATGAACAAATAAAAAAAATACAGTTACATAGGAAAGGGACTGTATTCGCAGAAGCACGCCTTTCGCGAATAATTGGCCATGTGCGAGAATTTCTCTATCGAAATCACGTCGATAAAACCGACTGATTCTTGCGTTGAGGACGATGAACAATTAGAAAAACCACAGATTTGAGAAATACCACTGGATTCGCCGTTCGTGAACAAACGGCCTCGTGCGAGATTTTCTGTATCGAAGTAACGTCGATAAAACCGACTGATTCTTGCTTTGAGGACGATAAACTATTAGAATAACCACAGATTTGAGAGATACCACTAGATTCCCAGGAGCACGCCTTTCGCGATCACACGGCCTCGTGGGAGATTTTCTGTATCGAAGTAACGTCGATAAAACCGACTGATTCTTGCTTTGAGGACGATAAACTATTAGAAAAACCACAGATTTGAGAAATACCACTGGATTCGCCTTTCCAGAACACACGGCCTCGTGGGAGAATTTCCCTATCGGTATCACGTCGATAAAACCGACTGATTCATGCTTTGAGGACGATGAACAATTAGAAAAACCACAGATTTGAGAAATATCACTGGATTCGACTTTCGTGAACATACGGCCTCGTGCGAGAATTTCTCTCTCGATATCACGTCGATAAAAAACTACTGATTCTTGCGATGACGACGATAAACAATTGGTAAAACCACATAGATGTGACAAATACCACTGCATTCGCAGAAGCACGCCTTTCGCGATCACACGGCTATCTGCGGGATTTTCTCTATCGAAGTGACGTCGATAAAAGCGACTGAATCATGGTTTGAAGACGATGAACAATTAGAAAAACCACAGATTTGACAAATACCACTGGATTCGCAGAAGCACGCCTTTCGCGATCACACGGTTATATGCGCGACTTTTTGTGTCAAAGTAACGTCAACAAAAGCGAATTGATCTTGCTTTGACGTCGATGTATGAACAGAAAAACCCCAGAATTGACTAACACCACTGGATTCGCAGAAGTACGCCTTTCGCGATCAGACGGCGACGTGCGAGAATTTCTCTATCGAAATCACGTCGATAAAACCTACTGATTCTTGCGATGACGACGATAAACAATTGGTAAAACCACATAGATGTGACAACAACCACTGCATTCGCAGAATCACGCCTTTCGCGATCACACGGCTATCTGCGGGATTTTCTGTATCGAAGTAACGTCGATAAAACCGACTGATTCTTGCTTTGAGGACGATAAACTATTAGAAAAACCACAGATTTGAGAAATACCACTGGATTCGCCTTTCCCTAACACACGGCCTCATGCGAAATTTTCTGTATCGAAGTAACTTCGATAAAAGCGACTGATTCTTGCTTTGAGGACGATAAACTATTAGAAAAACCACAGATTTGACAAATACCACTGGATTCGACTTTCGTGAACACACCGCCTCGTGCGAGATTTTCTGTATCGAAGTCACGTCCATAAAAGCGACTGATTCTTGCTTTCAGGACGATAAACAATTAGAAAATCCACAGAATTGAGAAATACCACTGGATTCGCCTTTCGTGAACACACGGCCTCGTGCGAGAATTTCTCTATTGATATCACGTCGATAAAACCGACTGAATCATGCTTTCAGGACGATGAACAAATAAATAAAATACAGTTACATAGGAAAGCGACTGTATTCGCAGAAGCACGACTTTCCCGAATACTCGGCCATGTGCGAGAATTTCTCTATCGATATCACGTCGAAAAAACCGCCTGATTCATCCTTTGAGGACGATAAACTATTAGAAAAACCACAGATTTGACAAATACCACTGGATTCGCCTTTCCCGAACACACCGCCTCGTGCGAGATTTTCTGTATCGAAGTCACGTCGATAAAACCGCCTGATTCATGCTTTCAGGACGATGAACAAATAAATAAAATACAGTTACATAGGAAAGCGACTGTATTCGCAGAAGCACGACTTTCGCGAATACTCGGCCATGTGCGAGAATTTCTCTATTGAAATCACGTCGATAAAACCGCCTGATTCATGCTTTGAGGACGATAAACAATTAGAAAAACTACAGATTTGAGAAATACCACTGCATTCGCAGAATCACGCCTTTCGCGATCACACGGCCATCTGCGGGATTTTCTGTATCGAAGTAACGTCGATAAAACCGACTGATTCTTGCTTTGAGGACGATAAACTATTAGAAAAACCACAGATTTGAGAAATACAACTGGATTCGCAGGAGCACGTCAATCCCGAACACACGGCCTTGTGCGAAAATTTCTCTATCGATATCACGTCGATAAAACCGCCTGATTCATGCTTTGAGGACGATTAACTATTAGAAAAACCAGAGATTTGAGAAATACCACTGGATTCGCAGAAGCACATCAATCCCGAACACACGGCCTCGTGCGAAATTTTCTGTATGGAAGTAACGTCCATAAAAGCGGCTGATTCTTGCTTTGAGGACGATAAACAATTAGAAAAACCACAGATTTGAGAAATACCAATGGATTCGCCTTTCGTGAACATACGGCCTCGTGCGAGAATTTCTCTATCGATATCACGTCGATAAAACCGACTGATTCTTGCGTTGAGGACGATAAACAATTGGTAAAACCACACAGATGTGACAAATACCACTGCATTCGCAGAATCACGCCTTTCGCGATCACACGGCCATCTGCGGGATTTTCTGTATCGAAGTAACGTCGATAAAAGCGACAGATTCTTGCTTTGAGGACGATAAACTATTAGAAAAACCACAGATTTGAGAAATACCACTAGATTCGCCTTTCGTGAACACACGGCCTCGTGCAAGAATTTCTCTATTTATATCACGTCGATAAAACCGACTGATTCTTGCGTTGAGGAAGATAAACAATTGGTAAAACCACACAGATTTGACAAATACCACTGCATTCGCAGAATCACGCCTTTCGCGATCAGACGGCCACGTGCGAGAATTTCTCTATCGAAATCGCGTCGATAAAATCGCCTGATTCATGCTTTCAGGACGAAGAACAAATAAATGAAATACAGTTACATAGGAAAGCGACTGTATTCGCAGAAGCACGACTTTCGCGAATACTCGGCCATGTGCGAGAATTTCTCTCTCGATATCACGTCGATAAAACCGCCTGATTCTTTCTTTGAGGACGATGAACAATTAGAAAAACCACAGATTTAAGAAATACCACTGGATTCGCCTTTCGCGATCAAACGGCCTCGTGCGAGAATTTCTCTATCGATATCACGTCGATAAAACCGCCTGATTCATGCTTTGAGGACGATGAACAAATAAATAAAATACGGTTACATAGGAAAGCGACTGTATTCGCAGAAGCACGACTTTCGCGAATACTCGGCCATGTGCGAGAATTTCTCTATTGAAATCACGTCGATAAAACCGCCTGATTCATGCTTTGAGGACGATAAACAATTAGAAAAACTACAGATTTGAGAAATACCAATGGATTCGACTTTCGTGAACACACGGCCTCGTGCGAGAATTTCTCTATCGATATCACGTCGATAAAACCGACTGATTCTTGCGTTGAGGACGATAAACAATTGGGAAAACCACACAGATGTGACAAATACCACTGCATTCGCAGAATCACGCCTTTCGCGATCACACGGCCATCTGCGGGATTTTCTGTATCGAAGTAACGTCGATAAAACCGACTGATTCTTGCTTTGAGGACGATAAACTATTAGAAAAACCACAGATTTGAGAAATACCACTGGATTCGCCTTTCGCGATCAGACGGCCACGTGCGAGAATTTCTCTATCGAAATCACGTCGATAAAACCGCCTGATTCATGCTTTGATGACGATGAACAATTAGAAAAACCACAGATTTGAGAAATACCACTGGATTCTCCTTTCGCGATCACACGGCCTCGTGCGAGATTTTCTGTCAAAGTCACGTCAATAAGAGCGAATTGATCTTGCTTTGACGTCGATGTATGAACAGAAAAACCACAGATTTGACAAATACCACTGGATTCGCAGGAGCACGCCGTTCGCGATCACACGGCCACGTGCGAGAATTTCTCTATCGAAATCACGTCGATAAAACCGCTTGATTCATGCTTTGATGACGATAAACTATTACAAAAACCACAGATTTGAGAAATACCACTGGATTCGCAGAAGCACGTCAATCCCGAACACACGGCCTTGTGCGAGAATTTCTCTATCGATATCACGTCGATAAAACCGACTGATTCATGCTTTGAGGACGATAAACAATTGGTAAAACCACACAGATGTGACAACTACCACTACATTCCCAGAAGCACGCCATTCGCGATCACACGGTTATATGCGCGACTTTCTGTGTCAAAGTAACGTCAACAAAAGCGAATTGATCTTGCTTTCACGTCGATGTATGGACAGAAACACCCCAGAATTGACTAACACCACTGCATTCGCAGAAGCACGCCATTCGCGATCACACGTCCATGTGCGAGATTTTCTTTGTCGAAGTCACGTCGATAAAACCGCCTGATTCATGCTTTCAGGACGATGAACAAATAAATAAAATACAGTTACATAGGAAAGCGACTGTATTCGCAGAAGCACGACTTTTGCGTATACTCGGCCATGTGCGAGAATTTCTCTATCGAAATCACGTCGATAAAACCGCCTGTTTCTTGCGTTGAGGACGATAAACAATTGGTAAAACCACAGATTTGAGAAATACCACTAGATTCGCAGGAGCACGCCTTTCGCGATCACACGGCCTCGTGCGAGATTTTCTGTATCGAAGTAACGTCGATAAAACCGACTGATTCTTGCTTTGAGGACGATAAACTATTAGAAAAACCACAGATTTGAGGAATACCACTGCATTCGCAGAAGTACGCGATTCGCGATCACAAGTCCATGTGCGAGATTTTCTTTGTCGAAGTCACGTCGATAAAACCGCCTGATTCATGCTTTCAGGACGATGAACAAAGAAATAAAATACAGTTACATAGGAAAGCGAGTCTCGCAGATGCACGACTTTCGCGAATACTCGGCCATGTGCGAGAATTTCTCTATCGAAATCACGTCGATAAGACCGCCTGATTCATGCTTTGAGGACGATGAACAATTAGAAAAACCTCAGATTTGAGAAATATCACTGGATTCGACTTTCGTGAACACACGGCCTCGTGCGAGATTTTCTGTATCGAAGTAACGTCGATAAAACCGCCTGATTCTTGCTTTGAAGACGATGAACAATTAGAAAAACCACAGATTTCACAAACACCACTGGATTCGCAGAAGCACGCCTTTCGCGATCACACGGTTATATGCGCGACTTTCTGTGTCAACGTAACGTCAATAAAAGCGAATTGATCTTGCTTTGACGTCGATGTATGGACAGAAAAACCCCAGAATCGACTAACACCACTGGATTCGCAGAAGTACGCCTTTCGCGATCAGACGGCCACGTGCGAGAATTTCTCTATCGAAATCACGTCGATAAAACCGCCTGATTCATTCTCTGAGGACGATGAACAATTAGAAAAATCACAGATTTGAGAAATACCACTGGATTCCCAGAAGCACGCCTTTCGCGATCACACGGCCACGTGCGAGAATTTCTCTATCGAAATCACGTCGATAAAACCGCTAGATTCTTGCTTTGAGGAAGATGAACAATTAAAAATAAAGCAATTACATAGGAAAGCGACTGTATTCGCAGAAGAACGCTATTCGCGAACATACGGCCTTGTTCGAGATTTCCTCTTTAAAGCCATGTCCATAAAACTGCCTGATTCTTTGAGAATGAAAAACAATTAGAAAAACCACAGATTTGACAAATGACACTGTATTCGCAGAAGTACGCCTTTCGCGAACACACGGCCATGTGCGAGATTTAATAAGACAATTTCCAAACATGCTCAACCTCTGCGAATGAAAGTCCTTGATGAATTTTCTTTTAATGATGGGAAAACGAAGAAAACGACTCCATATTGCTCCGATGTTATATCATTGAAAGAGAAACACCTTTTCATAGAAATATGACTATATTTGTAGAAGTACTCATGCGAAGACCAAGTGCGACACTCTATTGAAGTCCCGTCGATAAATCTTTACATCTAGGTTCGATGTTGAAACACAGCAAGGAAAACACTGATTCGCAGAGCAGACCTGAAAAAAGTTACATTTTTACTATTGAAAGCCGCCAACTCACTAGTGCTCAATATAATTTCCAAAATTTTGAATGACTTGGTGCAGTGTCTCTTTGAATGGCAACAGAATTCTTTCAATCTTCTCTGGTCATACTGTGATAAAGGCCTCCCGAATGGCTTGTTTCAGCATATCTATGTTGTCATAGGTCTGCCGATGAATCTCTTAAGTTTCAGAAACCGCTCATGAATGGCTTTCATGATCATGAAATCATCCTGATCATCATCAGGAACTGATTCTTTTGAACCCAAATTGAAGAATTTCCAAATTTTCCTTGCACATATTTTTTCTTCATAAATTACCAAACCTAATGGCAATATTCTGCAGGATACTGAGATCACCCATGAAACAGACAATCCTTTGTGATGCATGAAAATCCATGAATGAATTCATGGAATTGCGAATTTCATAAGGGATTGTGATATTTACAGGCTTTAGTTGCAAGATATGGGTACTTTCATTTGTTATGTTGTAACTTCGTTCAAGATTCTTATGGAATTCTGACATTTCCCACAATAAATATTTATTGAATTGGCTATCGTTATCGTCAGATATAATTGAAATTGGATGTATACTTCCTACGTAACATGCTTTTAATTTTGGGGAGACAATTGACCACTCAGCATAATTAGCACACATTTCACAAATAAAAGAAACTTGGAAGCACTGAACTCCTGCTAAGTCTTTCTTATCACAGCAGGTGATTGCTGCTTTCCAGATTATCCATGCAATAATTTCAATGAATGGCACTTCAACCCATCCATTCATATTTTCTGCATGCGCTACCACGTCATTTATCGTCCATGAGTATTTGAAAAAGGGTCTCCAAATGAAGATAGCACCATAGAAAGGGTTAAGCATTTGGACAAGAGACCCTGACTTAAACATTCAGATAGTGCACAGGCCAAACAATCCTTTCCTAATAAAATGATGGGAATTTCCAGTGGGAGGAAATTGACCAGATATTTAATACTCACTCATTAAAGACAAAATGAAAAAAGCTTAAACATTGGAGTATTGAAAGCTATCTAACACTTGCAACATGAAACACAGCTGCTGCTGTGAAAATGGAGTTTCCTTTTTTGAAAGAGATGAACATTTTCCAAATTCGCAAGCATAATATTTTCATCACAGTCATATTTTCACAAACTTGGTTTGATTTCCCTGTATCGATTACCAACTTTGGCACACACTTCCCCCTCTGTATCCCCAATATGACAGGGGTATTATGTCACTTCACACATTGTTAGAAAGGAAAGCTTAGCCAAAACATGGGAGAACATGCTGCCAGTTCCTTGACACAGATCCATACATGAGTGGAACCAGCTGGAGTGGCCAATATTTGAGGATGACTATTTGACTGAGTTGTAGAGCAGGAAATTTAAGCAAGCCTTGAGACTATCCTTTCATGTAATACAGGAACTTACCTATTGCATTTAAAGGGATAAATGTGTTCCAAAGGGCATCATCATATTACAAGAAGCCTGTGGATACTGCATGGGCCTTCCAGGGGGTGCCCTTCATTCTTCAGAGGTAGATGCAGATGGGCCATGTCCCATCTTCTTCAACTCCATTTCTACTCACTCTCAATTGTCTGAAAGGAAAAGTTAAAATGAAACAATGAGGAGGAAAATTCCAAAGTTTCAGTTGATTCTGACCTGGTTAGATTCAGCTGAAACTTCATATCTTTCTTTACAATAATATATTTGGAAAAGTTGAGATCCATGTGTCACCAAATAAATTCTCAAGAAGTTTGGATATTGGTGCACAACATACAAGTGAAAAATGCAATTCTTGAAAACCTAGCCCTCAAGGGAAAACCATTATTTCCTTTGAAGTTTGAATGCTTTGTCTCGGGAGTATCGAAAAATCCATTCATCCATAGATCACTCATATGAATGCTAATTTTTTCATGTAAATGCTTATACTAGTCATCCTTCACTACAGAGACCAATGAAACTGTTCATTTACAACAAGTAAATTAGAGCCCTTTTCCTCTCTGTTGCTGCTAAGTTTCATGTTATTGAAGTCTTTCCACCTTGGTGAATGAGAAAAGTCCAATTAGGAAGACCAAGGCCTATCTTATTCCAAACTGTAGCCATCCTGTTAGACAATATACAGACATGAATGTGTAAAAACAGCTTGACAAAAAAAAGACCTGGAAAAGGTTAATTTGCATACTTTTGGTATATTATTTCCTAGAATTTCTGCAATTCAAAGAGAGGTTCACATAAGGAGGGGGAGAGAAAAACCCTCTCATATCTGGATATCTCCAAGTCCCGACAACTTGTGACCACATGTAACTTCCTTATTTATCAGGAACCAAGTGCTTAGAGAAGTACAATCAAGGTTAAAGAAAAAATTCCCTATAACTCAGAACACAAGTGACTGTGCTAATGGCAACTCAGTGTACTCCTGGATGATGGGTAAGTCATATCGAGTTTGGCCCTGGGAAAGCTCTTCTCACACCAATAACAAAAAAAGGGTCACTTGCCAGAGCATGCACACAGAAATGATTGACCGCATATTTCCCGAGCTGCATGCAGCAGTTGCACTGAGTACAGAAAAGCAGGTGAATGCCCTCCCTAGTCTCCACACTCCATAAATACTGCAACCAGCTGCAATCATCTGTAGTAGAAAAATCAGAATGAAATGGGTTGAAGACTCTTGTGTACAAATTGGAAAAGCTGCCCAATGTATACATAATGTAACTTCTATACTGCAAACTAGAGGCAATTGAATCCCTTGACACATCTTTGGTTGCCAGGAGAGTTCACAAAATAATTATATTAACAGCATCACCTCCTTCCCTCATTGACAGAATTTTTCAGAGAATTACGGTGCAGGAGTATGCATTGACATGCTATGCATGTAACATTCAATGAAGAAAATTTCACAATCCTGATGCACAGCATGTGCCTTTGTTACTTGCCAAATTCATCCTGGATAAATGTCAATAGCATACAAAAAATATACAGGTTGCTCCTCATTCATAACAGGCACACATGCTTTCGTTTCTAAAAGTGGTACAGAGATGAAGTCTCATGACGTCCACACAAAAAGATAAGTAACCAATTTTTATTCATTCCCTTCCAGTTGGAATTAGTCGCATGAGGGATGTTTAATAAATAATGACTGCAACTGAAAAACTTATTTATTTTTGACAACTGGAATTTGAAAACTTCAGAGTCATTCAACATACAGCACACCAACATCAGCACACTTTTGGAGCCTCTTGAGCCACTTTTGAAATATGTTTTTGTAGGTTTTTGTGGTATACCTTTGAAGCACAGCCTGAGGTCTTAAATTTGGGGGAAAATTTCCCAACCTGGTTTTCTTTGAGGGTAGGATACACCTATAAGTCTAAGGAAGCCATATCAGGGGAATGGGATGGATATGGAAATACTTTGACATTGTCTTTTCGTAAGTTCCAGGTGTTAAACATAAAGTACATTTTCAGTTGCAGTTATTACCTATCGAACATCCCTCCTATTATCATAATAGCATGGCAGAAGCAATTTATAATAAAAAAGGACTATTCACCAGCTGGGAGAAGGTGAGTCTAGTCCTTCCAGGTGAACTCCTTTTTACATGCAAGTTTCCAGGTTTTCTTCCACCAAACACCGAACAACTGCCACCCCCATGCCCAAGGGGTCATTGTATGCATGCTAGAAGCATGAGTATTGAAACCATTGTGTCTGTTTCCTCATGTAACAGATAGGCATACAAGGAATGGGCTACCTCAAGGAGGACAGGACACCAAAATGGAATGAGGCTGATGCCATGCACTATTTCATCGTAGCATGGGATCACATCAGTCAAAGCCTCTGTTTCTCTTCATAATGAGATTCCAATGTTCAGCTTCTGACTGAGCAATACATGGCATGCTACCTGCTTTCACAAAGCAGACATCCACTACAAATATGAGCAAAAAACCTGATTCATGAAAGTAGACAAACCAAGAATGGACATCACCTTTCATATTTTTTTAGAAAGATGTGAATGTGCACATTTTACAAATGACCCATGAAGATGTTCTGCAAGAAGAGACCAGCTGAAACCTGACTTTGCGGTCTGACAGCAAGTGCAGGAGTCTCAGGAACAAGAAAAACATGCCACCAATATGGAAGACTGGAAACAAGAAAAGGAAGAACCAGCCCCACTCCAGAGGCACAGCGCAATGGGAGCCGTGGGGACGAAGGGGTGCTTGGTGAGATCTCAGGTAAAGAGATTCTATTTGAAACAGTTGAATGCTTCAAGTCCCCCATGGTGTATATGAAGTTCCATGGAGGCATGATGAATGTCATGTTCAGCAGCCATTTGTAAATTCCTGTCCATATGAGACAGTTGACTCTTGATACAACAAACAATCATTTAACAGCAACCTGTTTATTCTGAAATCTTTGACATTGTCAGGTTGAGTGTTGCATGGCACCCATGCTAAGACATTTGGATATGAGATAATCTGAATTTTTAAAACTTTACATTGTAACAAATGAATTTCTGCAGCCCCCAGTAGTAAGGGCACTGGATACAGTGAATTATTTCCCCAAGAAGGAAATAAAAACACTTTCTCTGAAGTGCTTGAGGGTTACCTTGCTGCTCCAGCTGTATGAGTTAAAATAATTATTGCTTTAGCCTTGGTAAAAAGTGGATGATGGGGGGAATGTGAATGTGGGTGAATGCGCAAGTGAACACTGACACATAATAGTGAGTAAAGCATTTTAGTGGTCATGCTCAGCTCATCATCATCAGCAAGGACCAGGTTCCTTTTCCCCAAGCATTCCATGCAAATTTTATTTTATGCAATATTGGGAAGTGCATGCCCCATACATGGTGAAGGCTTTGACACATTCAATATGCTAGTTGCCAGTTGCAATTCAGTGAGCCATTTTCCAAATGCATTAAATATGAGGCCACATGACTCCCCTAGGGGATATGTAACAACAAGCAAGTTAAAATACTGCCACCTGCAAAAGACATCACTAGCCTCAGATCCCCATAATATACCCAAAGGATGATGGGTATACAGAGGCATTAAATGAATTTAGTCCACTAAATGATGATATATATGACCCTCTCCAAAAATGAAAACTCAATACAGCAAGATTCCAATGGCTTCATCATATACGAGGGTCACACTGAAAGTTTCCTGATATGGACAACTGAAAACTGCTGGGTGTTACTGAAACATTACACCTTTTCAAAGTATTCTCCCTGAGCATTATTGCACTTTCTCATCCTTGTAAACCATTTCTCAAAACCTTTTTTCCTCTCACATTTGGGGATACCCAAGATCACTGAAATAAATTCCACAACTGCTTCTTCTAGAGACTGAAAATGCCATCCACGAAGCAATTCTTCAACTCTTGGGAAGATAAAGAAGTCACAAGGGGCCATGTCTGGACTAGAGGGTGGGTGTGGGAGCACCCTGATGCCAGACTCGTGCAGGAAATCTGACGTGAGGGTGACTGTGCGACTGGATGCCTTGTCATCATGGAGCATCCATTATTTCAAGGGTGACTTAGGCCTCCGATTTTCCAAAGATTCTAACATCTTTGGGAGGCAGGATTCTGCATACTACTTTGAGGTCAGCCTTTTGACCTTGAAGAGGTATGGTGGCTATGTGACCAGTGATAGAGAAGAAACTAGCTACCATTAGCCATCATACACTTCTGAGCCACTTGACCTTGGTTGGGGTTGGTTCACCAGGAAAGAGCCAGGCAGTGGATTGGTACTTTGTCTCTGGGTCAAATTGATATATCCAGGATTCACTTCCTGTAATGATGTGATGGATGGCTTTTGAAGACCCAGAGTTGAACTTCTACAGCATGAATTCACACAATTCCACCCTGCCCTCCTTTAGACCTGGGGTGAGATCACGAGGGACCCATTGGCTGGTGACCCAGCTCAGACCAGGGTATCCGTGCAGTATGATTCACTGCTGCTGACTCAAACCCAGCTAGTGCCTAAACATCCACATATGTAATTCAATTGTCCTCTTCAACTGTCTTCCATGCAAGTCACAATTCCATCTGACACTGCAGTTGGCAGTCAGCCACAGCAAGGCTCAACCTTCTTGAACACCTTTCCCTCCAAAACTATGCTAACCACAGAAAAACTGCACTACAAGATGGTGCTTCCTCTCCAAAAGCCCGTTGCAGGCATTCAAAACTCTCCTTTGAGCTGAGTCTACTTTTTAGTCTTAGAATATCATTGCTTGGAAATGTTCACATGACAAATTCATCTTGAATTCAAAGAATCCCTGAACATGTGAAGGATAAAAAATGAAAACCAGTTCAAAGTAACGATGAATTCTGAAAGACTTTGCATCGGTTTGTGCTGATCACCCAAGCCTGGAGAAAATTTCTCAGCATGAGAGGGCATCAGAGGGCTGCATCCAGGAAACTTTCAGAGTCACCCTCGTAACAACATGAGAACCTGACTTCTTGAACAAAAAGATGATGATAGTTTCTCCTCACAACTTGCTTTTAACTAGTTCATTATTCCTAATGCTTTGGAGACCATCAAGTAGGATTGGCTCGGTAAGAGAACAGAAAAGGTGACAATAAGGTGCTTAACCTTACCTCACCAAAGGATGAAAATTCCATGAAGTAGCAACTCGTAGTATATCAAGCATCTGGGTTTTGTTTTGTCCTACGAGTGTGCCGATCTTGTGAAAGGTCTCCATGTGGTTGGAATTCCCCTTCCAATTGTCCTTGCTGTTCTGAGCCATGATCCCAATTTGCCAAGATTCTGAAATATAATTAAACTGGAGGATGAAGGTCATGCAAGATTATTGCTGCATGAAAACCATCTTAATCCAGTGAATATAATTGGCCAAGCCCTCACTATCAGGCAAATTTTATCATATCTACAGTAACACCCAGTCACTACGAGAATGAAAAACCTAGGAAAGCAATGTAATTCTGCATCACCAGTTGAATGTCCAATTATACAGTGTTATAAAATCCCACTTACAATGAACTTGCAATCTAACAAAAGCCACTTCTAAGAAGAAAAACAATTGTGAGGGAACTTAGCCATGGCTTTCCCTCCCTCATGAAAAAAGGTTTTCTGCATAGGGAAAGTCCTCCAAGCATAGAGTGAAGCAGGCCAAGGGTAAATGACACTTGAAAGGATGTCGAAAACTTCAAGGGGAGGCTGGCAAGGCAGAGATGCAGAGCATGTGAACCCACTGTGTAGGGCAGAGGTACAAGAGGATGCATCCCATCAGCAGCTTCAGCCCTGTACTCCCACTCACTCCTCCTGTGGAGGCTTGCAGACTTTCGCACCACTCACTCGCACTCTCTCCTCGGGCAATCTCGGTTCGTGCGAACGTGAACCTCACTCCTGTCTCGTTCTAAATCAGTCAAACAGAGTCTCCATTATTAGACATTCTCACTCCAGCCATACTATTTTTCATTTAATGACTGTCTAAAATAACACCATCATCATGATCGTGATCAACATCCCTCTGCCTGGAGGGAAGGGAAACGGAACTGTCAGGGTAAGCATGACAGAGAACATTCCATATTTATGAAACATAGCATACCCAGTACCTGGCTGCCAAAGCCCATAGGCTCTTTGTTAAGAAAAGATCACACTGCACTTCTGAGATAACATATGTTGCAAGAGAGAATCAAAACTGGAAGTCACAACAATCTACTACAACTTTCTAGGCCTATGTCTTTCTTGTTCATGGTTTGAAAAAATGTACTTGTGAAATAATTTCAGCAGATAACACAGATTCATTTTCCCTTGGCCTTGGCAGTTCATTCAAAACACAGCTATCATGAAACTAGCCTTTGGACTTCAGTCCTGGAGTCCAGGAATCAATGTTGATGCAGTTGCAGCCTGTAGATTCTTCCTCCTCCTGGCAATGGTGGAGACGGGATCCAGGTTCCCAAGTTCACCCAGCAACTCCCAACAACTTGTTGTGACCATTGAAGTCTTGCACAAGCATGCTTCAAGTCCACCATACTCCTTTTATGACCTTTTCAAAAGACAAAAGCACATGAAACTACCAGACAACAAGTGAAACAGAAAACTGCAAGCAGAACCATGTTGCCATCCCAAGACAACTTTTTCAAAATATGTATTAGAAGATGAGAACACGAGGGGAGTAACAACTGCATTGTGCTAGGATGAGGGGAGAGTGAACAAGGTAGACATAAAAGTGCAAAGGATGCTAGAGACCAAGACACTTGTTACACAAGAGAACACCCAGCCAGAGAGTAATACACAAGAAAGGAGGATTCTCAAGAAAATCAGGGAAAAGGATATGTACAGACTGTCTAGATGCTCATGCAGATGTCCATCCATGGTAACTCATCATTCTGATGCACATCTCTTCCATGCCTGTGCATTACTTTCAGAAAATTCACCCTAATGACTGTAGGGGAGTTCACCTGAGAGAATATAATTTAAATTTGTCTTGAATTCAAATTGAAGTTGCTGGTCTATTGAAGGGGTGGGTGATAGTTATAATCTCCCCCCTTTCATCAATAATTGGGTCAAGGTGTCATAGGGTGCCCTGGACTGGCATCCAAAGCCCATTGTAAAATTTCTTGCCAATCATAAGACAATGCTGAAACAACCTCCTGAAAGCTGCATTACACTATAGCTCATCATGCACATGAAGCCATCAGTACATTGCATGTACTGATGGCTTCCACAGATTAGAAAGAACATTAAACTGAGTTCATTTGGAGGACTTGCAGGAGAGCTACTTTTCTGCCAAGTATTGAATTAGATTTAAAAAATCAGAATAATTGAATTGGATTAAAATTATGAAATAAATAACAAAAGAATCTCTCAATTACTTATTAAGAATACACACTCTAAACTTCTGCAAGCAAGGAGACAGACATGGTAGCATGCATATCTGGCAATTAGGCCTTCATGCATTTTGGAACAAATATGAAGCCGTGGAGCTTACCTCGTAATGTCCACTTTGGCCAAAAACCTTTTATTTGTACTCTTGGGCCTAACGAGGTGGACGGAAAGTCGCTGCTGCGTTTCTGGTGGCAGTGAGACCTCGACATTGTGGGGGCAGAAGAGTTGGTAAAAACAGGTAGAAACACGGCTAAGATCACGATTGACAGATCGGTCAGGCGACGGTACTGTTCAGCGCAAGGCCTCAGTGGAATATCAATGCCACCTGCAGAGGAAATACTCAGTTGGCACAATAATTACATGAAAGGGAAATAAAATATACCATTAGCAAATTTTGCTCTGTGATGGAACCATGTCATGATGCACTTTTTCAGACGAGTGAGACCATTCACAAGACTGAGGCTTCCAGATTCCATAGTAGTACTTCTTAGAATACTCATTCTTTTCTTCATTCTTGACCCATTCACAATGACCAATTTCACAATGAGCAAAGCAGGATTGATCAGAGGAATTTTTTCTAATTCCGACAAGTAAACTTCATTGTAAACTTTCATGTTTTAAGGGGGCTTTTCAGAAATAAGTTCTAGTTGCAGAGAAATTGGTCTCAAAAAATAGTTTAATGAAATATTTTGTATGCTTTCAGGTTAAAGATGTGTTCAGACTTTGCTAATATGAGACTGGCCAATGGCTCACTTTTAACGAGCACTCATCTAAAGGTGAAGCCAGTCCATCGGTTCACAGCTGAAGCCACATCCAGGAAATAGGCCAAAGGTATTCAAAGTTTTCCACACTTTTTGTGACTTGGGCTCATTCCAACAGTGTTCCTTCTGTCTCTCCCCCTTGCCTATGTTAGAGCAATCACACAATTCACAGGGAAAAAAAGCTATCTGGCATGAAGCAACTACTGCTCAATCAGCCTAGACCTATGAATTTCCTGGATCTAACCGGGAGGTTAAAGATGGGAAGCATGGAAGCACTGCTTACACAGGTGAACCGATAAAACCATTTACAACAAGACCAGGCGTTTCAAATCGCACCTTACAAAGGCTCCATCCACCAACAACGTCATTTTCCCCGGACCTTTCCATCTTTCCTTTGGTGTGCAGAGATCAGTCACATTGATGCGCCAAAGTTGATCACAAGCTATTGGTAATGAAATTGCAGTCCCAAGATTCCTACTGCCAAGCAACGTTGTTCCCAAAAATGAAAGGAACATCACAGGAAGAGCTCCTTGCTAGCCTATGCCAAGGCTATATCACGGCCTACGAGACCTTTAGGCCCACGACGAAGCTCACCATTGGGCCTAACGTTATGCTGCGAACTACTCAAAAAGGCCGAATGCATGACAAATGATTAACTTGATATGTGTTAGGCATCTAGCCCCTGGCAAATCTGGAATATATTTGTGCAGATGAGCCGATGAGAGGAGAAAAACAGCTGGTAGGCCTCTCAGTTCATCCGAATCCTCACGCTACTCACGTGGCGCGCTCCTGGATCCCGAAGCATGCTGTGACGTCACGCGGTGACGTAGGAGGTGGGTTCTGCTCCCGAGTCGACAAGCAATGAGTCTCGCACCCGCAGGCACTCGCAGCCGAGACTCCGTCCCTGCCGGGTGGGATGCACTCCGTTTTCCATTTACCGGTGGAAACCTGCGTGTTCCGTTGCCTCGCGGAGACGTGATTGCCCCTTCTCTTTGGGGTCTTCCAATCTCGATGGCCCAAATGAAAATGCTCGGTCGATGAGGCATCTCCCAGACGGAGTGGCTCTCCGTCCTGCCGCTGTCTTCGCGATCGCGGTCTAGGCATCAAGGTAGTTTAGTGGTATCAGGAGGCGATGACACCCATTTGGATACCACGTGTCGAGCGTTCTTTAATTTTAGGGTAGGCCTACTCCTCTTCAAGCTAAGTTTTTGGTATTTAATTTTTTATATTTTTTATTTTTAGCATATCCTAGTTGCTCACTGTCTAACCCCTTAAATCAACATTGCCCCCTTCTTGCTAGTTCATAAAAGCATCTAATTTCTTCTTTAAAATTAAGTAACGTCCTCGTCACAGCAAGTAAAACAAAGTTCCGTCTCGACCTGAGCCGCGCCCGCGGCTTAAGCAACTCGAGTCGGTTGCCTCTCTCGTTCCTTGAATTATCTCGAAAGCCAGTGGATGAGGTTGCCCCTCCTTCTCCTTCTCGCTAGATTTTCCAATTGGTTTTTGAGAAGTATTCTCACTCCTTCGTTTCGCGCTCTTGACAAAGTTCTGGATCCTGCTCGTACAAACAGTGGCGTAACTAGGGGGGGGGGGGGGGCAAGTGGGGCGGGCGCCCCGGGCGCCAAAGTCCAGAGGGCGGCAAAATAGCCTTTCAAAAAAATTTTATTTCAAAGAAGCAAAATTTTTGGAATTTTTTTCCTTTTGCCCATATTGCCGCCCACTGGCAAAATGCCCATT
>CAJPEV010004367.1:11718-22756 GCA_905338385.1 Darwinula stevensoni | reverse complement strand
GTAATGCCAGTTGAGAATAAAAGAGTGCTTTTCCCGGACTCTCTGGCATCGCTGTTGCGTCTCCTCGGATGGCCTCGAGCTCGGTCGAGATCAAGGGCAATCAGGCAAGTGCAATCGCGTCCTCGACAGACCTTGGCATTCGGAATTCCTCGCCCGCAGGAAACCACGGAACGATCATCCGATAAACCGACCGCGCCGATGAGGATTACGTGACCGGCATCCGACCGCCTCGCGTTCGGAAGACGTGACGACGTGTCCTTTGATGGATGTCCTCATATCCGGATGGAGGGGAGGATAAACATTTCCCCCCCCCCCCGTTTTACTCTCATCGTTTTGGAGGATTTTTTAAAAGTAAATCCTGAGGAAACGCGGCGAAAGAGTGAAGGTTTCTCAGCGCACGATTTTCATGGAATCCGTTTGCGAGTTTCATCAGTTCCCCCTTCGAGTCCAAACCGCAGCGCAGGGGCAAATTTCTTTCAAGTCGATTGCAAAAGTCCGACTGGATGCATTTTCTCAGAAAGGATCTTCCTGCTCCTAAAAATATTTTTAGGAAAATATTCTTAATTTCATTTCCTCCATCTCATTTCCTTATCGTGACGTCTCATTCCTCCATCGTGAAGTCACGATATCGATGAGAGATAGATTTGCAAGCTCTTTCAATAAATTTTTAATAATAATATTTTAAAAATAGAGACGGATGGAATAATTAAAATGTTGCGGCCTTTAGCGCCTTCTCCGTTAATTCCTTTAACTTTTCCATCTCAATCACTCTATTTGCTTCATCAGCATTTTGCTGCTTCCTCTAATGCCCGCCTCGCAAAGCTGCTCCAGGCAACGAATCGAACAGTCTTCAGCCCGACTTTGCTGCAAGAAAAAGGAATTTCTCATCTGAAATCGCAGAATTTCAGATCCCGATGTGGGATAACTCCTGGGAAGGAAAACCGGAAAACGAGTGACGAACTCGTTAGCGATAAGGTAGCGAAGAAAAAAAATTAAAAAAATACAAAAGGATTTATAATAGAAGTAATAAAGAAATCGGGCTGGGGCAGACCCCAAGGCTTACCCTGTAATCAGGAATTCGATAATTCCGGGAAACGGAAGCGCGTCCATCGACCAATCCAGGATGGGGATTCCCCAGTTTTACCCTTCGTGGAGGATAAAAGAGGAAACGGAGGCTCACTTGTGGAATGACGGACCTCAGTCATCAAAAGTCGCTGCTTCCACTCTTTCTTCTCAGTGTTCCTGTCGGAGGCGTCGCGCGTGCACGGGCGCAGCGGTCTTCCATTCTTATGCCTTTTTCCCCCTCTGTTTCGCAAGGTTTCCTTATGCGGTTCGAGTTCCATCTCGCGTGGAATCACTGTCAGCGTGATCCAATTGCTCTGCTTCCGTTTCTCTGCAGATGGCTCTGAGATCGTGGCTCCTTCTCCTCGCCTTCGGGTATCTTTGTCTATTCACGAGGGAATCGGAGGGGAATTCGGCTCTGTGTCCGCCATGTTGCTACAGCCGACCGGGGATCTCGTGCTACCACATCTGCCAGTGCGACTCCCGGCCAGGTCTTCCCAATCGACCCAATCGGCCCAATGGGTCCCAGTTCGGAAGACCGTACTGGGGTCACCGACGATATTGATGGAAACCGAAGAAAGCTAGAAGTTTAGATACGAACTCCCAACTGCCTTTTCCCCGTGGATTTCGAGGAGAAAAGATGAATTTCGTTTTGAAGGTTTCCTCTTCTTCCAGTCGAACTCCCAGTTTCTCTTTTAAAATTCAAGAACTAAATTTCGTTTTTCAATATACATGATAACGTCTCAATGTTTTATTGTTTCTGTAGAGAATACAATTTCGACGTTTGGGTCTCTCTCAAATCGTGTTTTTTATTTCTTGCTCCCACTCGGAAATTTCCGATTCTTCTTGGCAAAGAAATTCCGACCAAAAGCATGTAAACGTGGATTTCCCCTAATGCTTTGAAAAAATCCTGAATATACACAACTGGGAAAAAAAACGTTCAGGAAACAAAGCTTTGGCCCCACTGCAAGGAAACAAAAACCGGTTTTGAAGCGCCTCTCCACTTTTCTCACTTAGTCGCCCGTGGGGCGTGGGCCGCTGGCGTGGGCCGCTGGCACCCAGAAGATGCGAATGATCTTCGTGAAGCGGGACGTCTAGTGACTCCTAGCAGTTCTCCTGACGGGGAGAAGAGGCTGCCATGCTCTTCATTTCCCCAGTATGCGATTGGCAAATTCGCATGAGAGCAATCCCTGTTTCCCGTAACACAATTGTGGAGATCCACAAACTCACGAGACCTCATAAGTACCTCATGAGATCTCATGCGAATATCATGAGATCTCATGATAAATTTTTGGTAGGGGATATCTGGAGTTGATGGGAATCTTCTACGGAAGAATCTTCTCTTCATCCGTCTGTGAAGTCCGATTCCCCAATTGTGACGCATAATTCTTCTAATGCGACATCAGAATATCAGTGAGAGATCGCGTGATGCGCATTCGAACTCTCTCTAAAAAAAAAAAAATCTCCCTCGCGGATATTTCTCAGTGGGTCACGATCCGAAAGGCCTGAAGGAAGGCGTTTCAGCTCGTGACTTCCCCGACCGATCGTTCCTCGAAAGGGGCAATCTCTTCCGGGGAAATCCCCTCTTGGGGAATCCCCTCTCGAGCATCATGGAACTACTTCCCTCCTTGTGAAAATTCAACAGTAAAAATAAAAATTGAGTTAAATTTCTGAGAACCCTGCCAGAGGAAGACGCTCGAAACTCCCGTTGGACCCCGCCCAAGAAAGAAATGTAGAAAAAAATGCCGGGATGAATCCCATTCGCCGGGCTTCGAGTCCATGACTTACGTGACTTACGGTTGCACGGCATTCTTGTTCTGTTTTCGCTGGGGGACGGAATTTAAACAAGTGTGAAGCCCATTTTCTCCCGGGAAATCGGAGAATACAATTTAAATTGTGAATATATATGTGCGGATGAAATAATAGAATTTTTGTGACAGTCACCGCCTCTCCGGAAAATTTAACCCGAGACCTTCAATGTCAGGTGACTCGGGTTTCTTTTATCAGCATTGTCGCCTCTCAAAGCTACCTCGTGCAACAATTCGAGTCGTCGGTGCTTTTTGCCCTTTCGGTCTTGCTATTTTAAAAAGTTCTCAATTTCCCATCGGAATTGCTGAAACCATAGAACTTCAGATTCCAAAAAGGAAGCGGAAAATTCCCGAGAAGAAAACTGGGAAACGAACGACGACGAAGAATTACCTTTAAAAAAAAAGGGGGAAATATAGATAAGAGAGCGAAGAAAATCGTGCTCAGACCTAGCCCCGAGGCTTCAGACGCACTAATCACGAGCCCGATAAGAAGGGGTGACCGCAGCGAGTCCTTGATCGTGACTTGCAGGCTGGGGATTCCCCGGCCGTCCGCCCTTCCCATCGGAGGGGGGGAAGGAAGGAGGTCTGCTTCCTGGAATGCACGTGGCGGACCCCAGCCACTAAGATCGGCTGTTTTGCATCTTTCCTCTCAGTATGTTGGATGCGGTGTGCGTGTGCGTGTGTGCGTGTGCGTGTGTGTCTCGAGCCGTCTTTTCTTCATGTTGAACATGAAAAGAAACATTTCAGATTGAATGTTTAATATTATCTCTTCTGTTCCGTTTGTAAAGTGAGATTTTCATCCGTGATAAGATCTCGTTTCTCTCCCTTCCCTGCAGATGGATCTGCGATCGTGTTTTCTTCTCCTCGCCTTCGGGTATCTGTGCCTGTTCGTGATGGAATCGGAGGGGAATTCGGATCTGTGCCCGCCCTGTTGCTACAACCAGCTGCCGATCCAGTGCACGCATATCTGCCAGTGCGGCCCCCGGCCCGGTCAGTCCAATCAGCCCTATCAGCCATATCAGCCCTATCAGCCTCATCAGCCCTATCGGCCCAATCGACACAATCAGCCCTATCGGCCCAACTACGGAAGACCGACTTTCGGGTAGCCGGGAAGGGGAAATGACGATCCCAACTGCGAAGTTTTCGTGGATTCAGAGAAGAAATTGACATTCTTCCGTGAGGTTTCATATCGTCTGTGTCGAGAATACAGTTGTGACGTTTGAGACTCTCTCACATCGTGGTTTTATTTTTTGCTCTGTCGGCAGACGATGACATTCCACTCTGAATTATCTTCTCAGTCGCACAAACACAGAATAAGCACCCTTCATCACAGTGTCCGCAATCTAGCGAAAATTTTCCCATGTAGAAAACACGAAGTCCCGGATTCAAAAATATCAAAATCGAGTTGAGAATTATTTTTTGATCGCTTCTCGGACCCTGCTGAAGCATGAAGCGTCATTCTCTACCTCGTTTGAGAGACATTACACTTCCAAAAAATTTCAGACGTTCCCGACTAAGAACGTGCAAACTTGCATTCGCCTTAATGATAATTTAAAAAATGTCCAACACATCCTGAGAAATTCCAATTCATGTTGTTGCCGAGTTGTCATTTTTGGATATTTGCAGATTTGATGCACCGTTTCGCAAACACGCAGAGATCTGGAACGATCCCCAAACTGTCTACTCCTGCGTACCACTTGCACCGTCATTTATTTATTTTTGAGCAAGTTTTAAAACATAAGTTTTACATGAGCACGGCAGCCAAACTTTTCTCAAGCAACGCCACAAATGAGGCTCTTACCACGTGACGAGTCTGAAAACAAACCATTCCCCATCGGAAATTCAGCCCTCAAAATGATCAACTCCGACATTGGCTTCGCCAATCGAAGGACCATTTTTATGCTAAACTCGCTTCACCTGCGGGCGAAGATCTTCAAAATTCTGTGCGACCGTGGCCACAAAAACGAGATACCTGCTGAATCGGTTTGCAATCGTTGCCCCTCCAGATGGCTGGAGACTCGAACGACGATTTTTTTACGGGATGCGTCATTTTTTTCTGCGTGAAAAATATTTAGTAGCAATAAAAATATTTGTTTAATTCTCTATTTCCGACGCAATTTCCAAGCACGAAACATTCGATGACATTCGGGGGAAACGAACCCGACTAACGTCGTGAAGCAGAGGCAGTACTGAAGTACTGAAGTTTTTCACCGACAGATCCCGCCTGCAATGCACACTTCCTGGAGGAAATTTTCTTCATGAGCGCAGACGAAGCGAGTCCTTTACACGGGCTGAAGCCAAAAAAAAGGGTGGAAATGGGAATTTGGTGAGGCGCTGCGAGAACTTTTGAGGCTGATTAATAATACGAAGACGGGAATCTCCTTGGACGGGAATCTTGGACTCAACTCGTGAGTTTCCTATCGGTGGTTACTTCGATGCGGGTTCGAATCGGCTAATCCATCGGCTGATCCGTATACCCGATTAAAGGAAGCAAACGACGTTTCGGTTCCCAGATTTCCCGATAACGTCTCCACACTTGACTCGTGGGGAGCCTCCCTCTCTCCTGCGAGATAGCGCGAGCCGTTGGGAGCTGAGCGATGGTGCGTGGTCGTTGTCGGCCGAGGTCGAGTCGGTGAAAGTGCGGGACTCTGTTCGGGGTTCGGCTGATGTCGTCGAGTGGCCGTCCGATGCTTTAACGTTTGGGCCATCGGCAATAAGGTGACGCATTCGGCACTAGATTTGGCTTTAAATGGAGATCAACTACATATTTACCAGTCGTTGAAGCGACTCGTTGAAACAAAGGGCAGTAGAGAAGGAAGAAATCTTTCTCTCTCCCTCTCTCCCCCTCCCTTAGCTCTTTTCTTTCTACCATTCCCTCCTTCTCAGACAATATTCTAAGCATTCTCGTGTTGCACTGCAGGATTCCATAAATCCAGCAGTGCAACATGCGAGTAATCCTGAATCTCCAATGAGCTCTCTGATGATGGGTGCATCGATGCACTTAATAGGTTGGTAGCCACCATCGTTTATGGTTATCGTCTTCCAATCGGAGACTTCTCTTTCCATCTTTTTGCCTGGGCGAAACGTGCGCATGTGTCTCGACATTGAAGCGTCCAAAACGTGTTTTGCCTAAATTCTGCGTTATCTCAGGAATGGATGACTGAATGTGGGAATGGTTCGTTCTCATAGTATACTCACATCTGACAATCACATCTGACAATCACAGCTGGCCAATCACAGCTGGCCAATCAAGCCTTGCCTGGCTTTCGTTGTGGCTTTCTTCATTGAACCTAATATTTCAGTCTCCATCTCTCGCTAGACCTCGAAATAGGCTGACCTCGAAATAGGCTGACCTTGGCTCTGTCAGTGTGGGTCGGAGGAATCTTCTCCGCAGCTGGCAACCCTGTTTCCCTTTCGTGGAATGGTGACTTCGTTTCGATTCGTTTAAGTCACAGGAATCTCATAACGAAGTGCTGAATGTTTGGCGAGATTATTTATTACTGGGTTGTCACAGATTTATTACAGGTTAATAAACCTGAAGAGTATAATTGGTCGATTCGGGACCCGCCCAAAAAAAAAAAGAATCCGTTCCTCCATGGAGAAACGAAGCGGAGGAAGCAGGTGGAACAGAGGCACTGCCACCCCACCTGGCGAAGCAGAAATAAAGGGATGGCTGTACAAATGGGCCAATTATATCATAGGCTATCAGAAGAGGTGGTTCGTCCTTTACAATGGACTTCTTTCCTACTACAGGTAAGTGACACCATTTCCTTTTTACAGTTCATCACTTAGTCATTGCAACAACGGGAAGCTGGATAGTTGGGGATCTCTGGGAAGCAAGATCGTTCCGTGGTGAAGGCCATTCACCATTGGAAAGTGCATCGAGTCAGGAGCAATGCCATTTGATAAGCCCTGGAATCAAGTGGGAGGAAGACAAGTTGAGTTCCAGAACCCAGATAGGAGAAGATAAGAGGCCGATATTCACCCATAGTTTCCACTCTGAGAGATAGCGGACTCTTTTCATCTGTGGGACTCGGAATGTAGGTCTCTTAAGCGTTTTATTTCACGGAGAAGAAGGGAAATACTTGGTAAATAAAGCGAAGTCGGATCAGGAAATATTTTCCGACCATTAGAGGACTTACAGGCTTACAAGATCTTACTCTGAAATGCTAACGATGAGGAACCAGAAATTTCTGAAATACCTCGTATATTACTGTGCGGAATCATAAGCAAGAAAGGAAGAAAAGTTAATTGTCACACAATATTCCCATTCTGAGCCATAGAGAACTCTTGTCTTCAAACTGGAGATACAGAGAATGTTTGACCTATCTCTTTTCATCAAATGGCTTGAAAACGTGTTGGCAGGACCCAGGCAGAAATGTCTCACACATGCCAGGGGACTATGACTATGCATGGAGAGACAATCATCACTGAAGATTCGCGTAATTTTGTGGTGTCAAATGGGGCTACTCAGACTTGGCATTTGCGAGCAAGTACGGAGGTGGATCGACAGCGCTGGGTCAAAGCATTAGAATTGGCCAAAGCCAAAGCTATCAAAATGTTGGAGTTAGGTAAGAAAATGAATAGAATTTCATGAATGGTCTGTGTTGCTTGGCAGTGAAAGAAATATTTCCATGTCCTATGTTCACAAAGACGAACATGAAGATGTGGAACTGGAGAAGCCGGAAGGAGATCCTCAGCTGGCAGAAGACATGGAGGTTGTCATTCGCACCCTTGGCGGAAAGCTAGAAGATATGACAACATGCGAAGAGTTGATTCGGAAACATGGAACGAGTCTCCAGCGTGCTCTGGGAGAACTGGAGTCCTTGCATGCTCAAGCTGGTACCGAGGGAAATGATGCCATGACAGTTGCTGCTAAGGTTCCCAGTCATTTGAAGACTGTCAGTGAGAGAGCCATTCTCTTTCGTATCACTTGTAATGCCATGATCAAGGTCAGTCTCTTTCCACATTATAATTTGCAGTGATTATTCAATTAGATATTCTTGAGAGAACAGAATATATGTTTTCATCAGGCCAGTTCGGATTATGTTGACCTGGCGACCAATCAAGGTCGCAAGTGGCAGCGCCTTCTACAGCATGAAAGGGATCAGCGAAATCAGTTTGAAGAGATGGTGATGGCTTTGGCCAAGCAGCTCTCTCACAAGGAAGAGAGCGTAAAAGTCCATGCAAGTTCCCCATTTCAAGCTCCTCCGGTGACTGGGGTTGCCAAAACCAACAGCAGCATCCTCACGGAGTCTAAATCCGATGAAGGAGAGTTGGTTGATGCTCATGTGGAGGGTCATGAACCAAAGAGTACCTCTCTTGATTTCGTTGTTCATGAATGTCACAAACTATCATTTACTGTGGACAGTCTCCCAGCCACTGTTTCCTCATCTTCCATTGGGATGAGGCACTGATCTGTCAATCCATGACATACACCTTCTTTTCATGAGGCTCGTTTTGCCATATGAATGCTTTTTCAGATGTTACTATACCGTTTAAAGTTTCATGAAAACTTTTTGGAACCCGTTTCACGGGCCGGCGAAGGAAACACAAGTTCTCATGAGACAGAAGACGGGAATGAAGAGTATCATGCTCGTCACCGACGCGTGCTCAGNTCTGACAATCACATCTGACAATCACATCTGACAATCACATCTGACAATCACATCTGACAATCACATCTGACAATCACATCTGACAATCACATCTGACAATCACATCTGACAATCACATCTGACAATCACAGCTGGCCAATCAAGCCTTGCCTGGCTTTCGCTGTGGCTTTCTTCACTGAACCTAATATTTCAGTCTCCATCTCTCGTTTGACCTCCAGATAGGCTGACCTCGAGATAGGCTGACCTCGAGATAGGCTGACCTTGGCTGTCAGTGTGGGTCGGAGGAATCTTCTCCGCAGCTGGCAACCCTGTTTCCCTTTCGTGGAATGGTGACTTCGTTTCGATTCGTTTAGGTCACAGGAATCTCATAACGAAGTGCTGAATGTTTGGCGAGATTATTTATTACTGGGTTGTCACAGATTTATTACAGGTTAATGAACCTGAAGAGTATAATTGGTCGATTCGGGACCCACCAAAAAAAAAAGAATCTGTTCCTCCATGGAGAAACGAAGCGGAGGAAGCAGGTGGGACACAGGCACTGCCACCCCACCTGGCGAAGCAGAAATAACGGGATGGCTGTACAAATGGATCAATTATATCAAAGGCTATCAGAAGAGGTGGTTCGTCCTTTACAACGGACTTCTTTCCTACTATAGGTAAGTGGCGCCTTTTCCTTTTTACAGTTCATCACTTTCATTGCAACAACAGCAAGCTGGATAGTTGAGGATCTCTGGGAAGGAAGATCGTTCCATGGTGAAGGCCATTCACCATTGGAAAGTGCATCGAGTCAGGAGCAATGCCATTTGATAAGCCCTGGAATCAAGTGGGAGGAAGACAAGTTCAGTTCCAGAACCCAGATAGGAGAAGATAAGAGGACGATATTCACTCATAGTTTCCACTCTGAGAGATAGCGGACTCTTTTCATCTCTGGGACTCGGAATGTAGGACTCTTAAGCGTTTTATTTCACGGAGAAGAAGGGAAATACTTGGTAAAGAAAGCGAAGTCGGATCAGGAAATATTTTCTGACCATTAGAGGACTTACAGGCTTACAAGCTCTTACTCTGAAATGCTAACGATGAGGAACCAGAAATTTACGAAATACCTCGTAAATTACTGTGCGGAATCATATGCAAGAAAGGAAGAAAAGTTAATTGTCACACAATATTCCCATTCTGAGCCATAAAAAATTTTTTTCTTCAAACTGGAGATACAGAGAATGTCGACCTATCTCTTTCCATCAAATGGCTTGAAAACGTGTTGGCAGGACCCAGGCAGAAATGTCTCACACATGCCAGGGGACTATGACTATGCATGGAGAGACAATCATCACTGAAGATTCGCGTAATTTTGTGGTGTGAAATGGGGCTACTCAGACTTGGCATTTGCGAGCAAGTACGGAGGTGGATCGACAGCGCTGGGTCAAAGCATTAGAATTGGCCAAAGCCAAAGCTATCAAAATGTTGGAGTTAGGTGAGAAAATAAATAGAATTTCGTGAATGGTCTGTGTTGCTTGGCAGTGAAAAAAATATTTCCCTGTCCTATGTTCACAAAGATAATGATGAAGATGAGGAAATGGAGAAGCCGGAAGGAGATCCTCAGCTAGCAGAAGACATGGAAGTTGTCATTCGCACCCTCGGCGGAAAGCTAGAAGATATGACAAAATGCGAAGAGTTGATTCGGAAACATGGAACGAGTCTCCGGCGTGCTCTGGGAGAACTGGAGTCCTTGCATGCTCAAGCTAGTGCTGAGGGAAACGATGCCATGACAGTTGCTGCTAAGGTTCCCAGTCATTTGAAGACTGTCAGTGAGAGAGCCACTCTCTTTCGTATCACTTGTAATGTCATGATCAAGGTCAGTCTCTTTCCACATCATCTGTAATTTGCAGTGATTCTTTCATCAGATGTTCTTGAGAGAATAGAATACATGTTTTCACCAGGTCTGTTCAGATTATGTTGACTTGGCGACCAATCAAGGTCGCAAGTGGCAGCGCCTTCTACAGCATGAACGGGATCAGCGAAATCAGTTTGAAGAGATGGTGATGGCTCTGGCCAAGCAGCACCAGGAAGAGAGCGTAAAAGTCCATGCAAGTTCCCCATTTCAAGCTCCTCCGGTGACTGGGGTTGCCAAAGCCAACGGCAGCATCCTCACGGAGTCTAAATCCGATGAAGGAGAGTTGGTTGATGCTCATGTGGAGGGTCATGAACCAAAGAGTACCTCTCTTGATTTCATTGTTCATGAATGTCACAAACTATCATTTACTGTGGACAGTCTTCCAGGCACTGTTTCCTCATCTTCCATTGGGTTGAGGCACTGATCTGTCAATCCATGACATGTACCTTCTTTTCATGAGGCTTCTTTTGCCATATGAATGTTTCTTCAGATGTTACTATACTGTTTAAAGTTTCATGAAAACTTTTTGGAACCCGTTTCACGGGCCGGCGAAGGAAACACAAGTTCTCATGAGACAGAAGACGGGAATGAAGAGTATCATTCTCGTCACCGACGCGTGCTCAGCTGCATTACATTAATGCCATGTCTCTTATTTTTTT
>CAJPEV010004367.1:0-10906 GCA_905338385.1 Darwinula stevensoni | reverse complement strand
GCGTGCTCTGGGAGAACTGGAGTCCTTGCATGCTCAAGCTAGTGCCGAGGGAAACGATGCCATGACAGTTGCTGCTAAGGTTCCCAGTCATTTGAAGACTGTCAGTGAGAGAGCCACTCTCTTTCGTATCACTTGTAATGTCATGATCAAGGTCAGTCTCTTTCCACATCATCTGTAATTTGCAGTGATTCTTTCATCAGATGTTCTTGAGAGAATAGAATACATGTTTTCACCAGGTCTGTTCAGATTATGTTGACTTGGCGACCAATCAAGGTCGCAAGTGGCAGCGCCTTCTACAGCATGAACGGGATCAGCGAAATCAGTTTGAAGAGATGGTGATGGCTCTGGCCAAGCAGCACAAGGAAGAGAGCGTAAAAGTCCATGCAAGTTCCCCATTTCAAGCTCCTCCGGTGACTGGGGTTGCCAAAGCCAACGGCAGCATCCTCACGGAGTCTAAATCCGATGAAGGAGAGTTGGTTGATGCTCATGTGGAGGGTCATGAACCAAAGAGTACCTCTCTTGATTTCATTGTTCATGAATGTCACAAACTATCATTTACTGTGGACAGTCTTCCAGGCACTGTTTCCTCATCTTCCATTGGGTTGAGGCACTGATCTGTCAATCCATGACATGTACCTTCTTTTCATGAGGCTTCTTTTGCCATATGAATGTTTCTTCAGATGTTACTATACTGTTTAAAGTTTCATGAAAACTTTTTGGAACCCGTTTCACGGGCCGGCGAAGGAAACACAAGTTCTCATGAGACAGAAGACGGGAATGAAGAGTATCATGCTCGTCACCGACGCGTGCTCAGCTGCATTACATTAATGCCATGTCTCTTATTTTTTTCACGTAAATGTGCTGTTTCGAAATGTGCTGTTTCGAAAAAAAAAAACTTCTGAATCGATCCCTCCGACTAAAGCGAGTAATCGAACTTTCCTCCCATTTTCCGGAAAATTCCAATCCATAGTCGGAATCGGATTTTCGTTCACGGAAGTAAATTTCCGTCTCATCCGGGTTTTCCTAAATAGCCTTCATTTTTCAAAAGCTGTTTCTTTCCATTCGAAATCCTGCATGATAAATGAGATTTCATTATCATTACGCAACCTCTTCTCATTAATCCGTGAATATTTGGTTCATCCCTACCACGGAGAAGCCGTAAGTCCTATTCACAAACAAGGTTGTTCCGTTCCTCCTTTTAAATCCCTTTTCGACCAAAAATCGCGACCCATTCACGCCTCTCCCCCCTCAAAGCGGTTCTCAGAGGAGAACGACCGAGTCTCTGCATCTCTCATAATTGAGTCCAAGGAATGCGTGCCTCGTGCAACCAGGAAATGTGGATGATGTCGGTGAATTGAGGCGTCCTGAGTTTCGGAGCAGTTCCTCTCCCAACAGGAAGAAAAATCTATCATGCTTTTCATTTCCCCTATATTTCTCCGACAGGGAAATCCTCATAAAAAGGCCTTTCTTCTCGAGAATGAAAACAGTGCGTTTTCCGAAGCATCACGATGTCATAAGGCTATACCGGAGGCTAGTGGGCGTCATCAACCATTCGTAATGGAAACTAATGGTATCGGGTTGCTTCCCTAAGGTGTCGATGAGGAAACGTTGGAATTCGAATGTATGTCCCTTAGCTGTAATATTTCTGGAGAAAGAAGGGGTAAATTCCGCAAGTCGTATATCCGAGAAAATGCAGGAAAATATTTCTGTCCATCAGAGAGAATGCAGATTTACCTACTTCTAGTCGGAAATTTTTACGATGGAGGTTTGGAAATTTCCGAAATATTTTTTACAGCCTTGCTACTCTGTCGTTCGACGTGCTCGTGACCAAGACTCGGAACGAGATCGAGCGCCCGCTGAGACGAATTTCGGCGCTGAAGATGACTTCTACGCGCCGCCCCCACATCGACCGAAACGATGGGAATTTCCTCTGGTCCGAGTCAGAGATCCTGTCGTAAAGAAACAAAAAAATCCATTTTCCCTCCGTACTAGAAATACGCAATGTCACACTTCATCGAGGAGCTTCACATCGTTTCGGAGGATTAAAAAAAAAAAAAGAAATTCTGAGGAAATACGGAAAAAGAGAGAACGTTTTTCAACGCAAGTTTTCATGGGATAAGGATCGGTTTCACCTTTGAGTCCAGACCGCAGCACTAGGGGGAATTTTTTTTTCTAACCTATGAAGCCGATTGCAAAAAAAAAAGGCCGACTGGATACATCTCATCAGATAGGATAAGGTTGGCCAAAAGGCCTTAAATGACGTCACCTGAGCGACACGGCGACGAGTCTGGAAAAAAGCTTCCAGGCCTTGTGCCGACCCGACGCGACTAGCCTTCCTGCTCCTAAAGAGAACGTTTTTCAACGCAAGTTTTCATGGGATAAGGTCGGTTGCTTCATCGGTTTCACCTTTGAGTCCAGACCGCAGCACTAGGGGGAATTTTTTTTCTAACCTATGAAGCCGATTGCAAAAAAAAAAGGCCGACTGGATACATCTGATCAGATAGGATAAGGTTGGCCAAAAGGCCTTAAATGACGTCACCTGAGCGACACGGCGACGAGTCTGGAAAAAAGCTTCCAGGCCCGACGCGACTAGCCTTCCTGCTCCTAAAAATATATACATTTTTTTTAAATCCAGAATACTTAAAAATACATATTCGACTCTCATTACAAGTAGGAGACCCATATTTCTTGGTCATCGTCCAGTCCAGAGTTTCATATGACAATTCTCAAGTTTTTCCTCGCTTGGGACACGAAGGATCCTTCGTGTATGTCTCGCTCGAGCAACAGCTTCCAATTTCTTTCAACAAAAGATCCGTGAGAAGTGGATGTTCACATCGAGGGATCCCTCACGTCTCATTCTCCGATCGTGACATCTCATTCCCCGATCACTACGTTACATTCACCGATCGTGACATCTCATTCACCGATCGTGACATCTCATTCCCCGATCACTACGTTACATTCACCGATCGTGACATCTCATTCACCGATCGTGATATCTCATTCTCAGATCGTGACATCTCATTCCTCCATCGTCATATATTCGATATCGCGGAGAGTCCGCAATGGATTTGCGAATTCTCAATTGATCTTTCCAGGGAAGGAGTTCTTGTTTGTGTTTTCCTCAACAGATCGTTTCTCGAAAGGGGAATTCCTCAAAGGAAATTTCATTCCGTTTTGTACTTAATTTTAATTAACAAAGAGAGACGGATGGAAAAATTAAAATTTGGCAGCAGTTCTCGCCTACTCCATGATTACCCATCGCAATAATTTAATTCGCTTTATCAGCATTTATCAGCCCCCCCCCCCCCCCCCCCACCCTCTCCACCTCGCAAAGCTACATTGCACAAAGCTACCTCACACAGCGTATCGAATGGTCAGCCTGTCTTCTGGCCTTTCGGCTTGACTGCTAAAAAAAAATATTTGAAATTTTCATATGAATCATAGAATGTTAAATCCCAAAGGACGAACTCTCCCGGGAAGAAACCAGTAATGATGGAACACGTGAGTCATGTGCTTGATGTGATTGTGCTTGAGTGATGTGATTAGGAAATAAAACACAAAAATAAAAGAGAAGGAAATCGCACTGGAGCAGACGCTGAGGCTTTGGGGTCCCTCTAATCAAGAGTCCGATAACTGTGGGAAACGGCAGCGAGTCCTTCAACGCGACATCCAGGATGGAGATTCCCTAGCTTCACCCCTTCACACCGGATAAGAGAGGAAACGGAGGCCTACTTGTGGAATGTCGGACCTCAGTCATCAAAAGTCGCTGCTTCCACTCTTTCTTCTCAGTGTTCCTGCAGGAGGCGGCGCGTGTGAATGGGCGCAGCGGTCTTGTGGCAGTTTTCATTGTTTTTTTTTCTTCCTATTTTCCCCTTTTCTTGGGGTTTCTCGTTGCCGTTCCGGGTCCTCTCTCGCATGGAATCACCATCCGTGATGCAAATTTATTTCTCTACAGATGGCTCTGAGATCGTTGGTCCTTCTCCTCGCCCTCGGCTATCTGTGTCTATTCGCGAAGGAATCGGAGGGGAATTCGGCTCTGTGTCCGCCATGTTGCTACAGCCGACCGGGGATCTCGTGCTACCACATCTGCCAGTGCGACTCCCGACCCGGTCGGCCCGATCAGCCCCAGTTCGGAAGACCGTCTTGGGGTAACCGGGGATATTGATGCGCCGAAGAAAACCGAAATAGAGGAAGAAGATGGTATTCGTCCGCAAAGTTTTCTCTTCTCCAGTTGAATCGCCTTGAACTTGAATTTCCTTTTCTCAAACCGTGGATTCAAGGACTAAATTTCGTTTTTCAAATTACATAATGTTTAGAAAACGTTTCGAACCAAAGACATTGAAGTTGAAATCGCCCCACTGTTCAATTGTTTTTGTAGAGAATACAATTTTGAGTTCAGGTCCCTCTCACATCGTGGTTTTTATTTCTTGCTCTCATTCGGAAATTTCAGATTCTTCTTCGATATCCGACTAAAAACATGTAAAGATAAACTTCCCCTACTGCCCTGAAAAAATGTCATTCATCTACTCCAATGTGAAAAATAAATATATATATGGGAAAATTCCGATTATGCAAAGGAAACCCAGTACGAAAATATAGTTCAAATGCGCGGGAAAGGGAATCCGGCTTTATACGAAAAGTACGTCTCCTATTTTCTCACACAGAAGTGTGGGCCGCTGACACCCTGGAGGTGCTCAATGAATTTGTTGAAGCGGGGCGTGCACCGTTTCTCAGCAGTTCTTTCTCCCGACGGGGAGAGGAGGCTGCCCTTCGTTTCCCCAGTATGCGATCGGGAAATGAAAAAAAAAAAACAACTTCCTGGGAATGCAATCTCTGTTTTTCGTAGCAGCACCATATTACGAATTGTGGGGATATTCTGAGTTAGCGAGAGTCCTTGAGGATTCGGATCGGAAACTAAAGGTGTGGCGGATGCTGTCGGTAGGATCCGTGACGTACTCATTCTCCTTCGTCTATTTCTTCTAACGCGACGTCAGAATATCAATGAGAGAGTTTATGATGGATGTGTGAATTCTATATATTTAAAAAAAACTCCCCGTTGCAGACATTTCTCGATAGATCTTCCCTTAGGAAGACGTTTCAGCTCGTTACTTCCCAGACCGATCGTTCTTCGAAAAGGGCAATCTCTTTTGGGAACTCCCCTCTTTGGGATTCCCCTCCCTTCTCGAATAGCATTGATCTTCCTCCCTCCTTGTTAAAATCATTGTTAAATTAAAATCCTGTTAAATTTCTGAGAACACTGCCTCTGGAAGACGCTCGAATCTCTAGTTAGAGTCCGCCCAAGAAGGAGGAGACTGAGGAGAAATGCCAGGACGAGTCCCGCCCCATCCACGCTTCGTGGCCTCGCCTCCGTATGGCCTCGCCTCCGTATGGCCTCGCCTCCTGCACCAACGGTCCGGACTCGGCTTTTACAAGCTCACGAGAGGAAGACATTAAAGCCTTTCGAGTCTGATCCAAGAGTTTCTCTTCCTCTCCGGTTTTCGCGGGAAGACAATCTAAAAAAGTGTCACGACCAAATTTCCCTGTTAAATCAGAAAACTAAATTTATATTCATAATATCAATATATGAACGGATGGAATAGCTGACATTTTTGTGACAGTCACCATCTTCTCCAGGGAGTTTAACCCGAGACTTCATCGACCACAATTGTGTTAGGACTCGAATTATCTTCGTCAAAATCTTCGCATCGCAGAGCTAAGCCGCGCAGCAAGTTTGTCAGTGCTTCTGCCCTTTCGATTTAGAGATTATTTCTCATTTTTCTCAATTTCTCATTTAAAAAAATACTGAAATAACAGAACATCAGATCCCGAAGGTGGGAAATTTCCTAGGAAAAAGCATGAAACGAATGAAAAAAGAAATATGGCAACAAACAAAAAAAAGACTGTAAAATGCAAATGGGAATAAGCGAGCGATAAGAAATTCATGCCCGGGCCAAGCCTCGAGACTTCAGTGGCACAGATCAAGAGCCCGATGACCACGTGCGACCGCGGTGCGTCCTCGATCGTGACTGGAGATTCCCCGGCCGTCCGCCCTTCGCATCGGTGGGGGGAAGGAAGGAGGTCTGCTTCCAGGAATGCACGTGTTGGACCCCAGCTGCTTCTATGCGTGCTGAAGATTCTAACCGAACGCGGATATCCAAAGTTGCAGTGTTCTTCCCCTTCCGCTGAGAAACGAAAGGGGAAATGTACCAGAAATGAAATGCAAAGAATATGGATGGGGATTATGGAAAGTCTAAAGCCTCAGCTGATATTGCACTTCGGTAATACATCGTTGAAAAGCATTTCTTCGTCAATCATGCCGAAGATTTGTGAAGATGTGCAGCGAGTTCCTGTTATTTCGCCGGTCTTTCACTATTTCGGTGGTGATCCGACTGAAAAGCTCGCCTCAGTGGCTTTTCCAGTCGAATGTGCAGAATACCGAAATGCAGATGCAGGACACCGGAAATGAAAATTCCTTTCGAAAATTCGTTAAAACCGCAAATTTTTCGATTCGCTGGGCGTATATTCACTTTCTGGAAAAACAAGAGGAAATGTGCCGAAAATGAATCGCTAACCATCTAAAAGCAAGTTGCAAAAGGTATAGTACTACGTGAGAAATAATTCCTAAAATTAATAAATTCAAAGGCATCGGAACAGGGTTACCGTCTAATGCGCGGAGATGGGGATTCCGATTCATAGCCATTACTGGATAATCGTGTTAGTGAATAGAACTTACAGCTTCTTCGTGATGGGGATGCACCAAATACTCACTGGTTAATAAGGGGAGGTTGCGTAATGATAATGAAATCACACTTATCATGCAGAATTTCGAATGGAAAGGAACCGTTTTCGAATAATGAACGCAATTACGGAAAGCCCGAATCCCAATCAGCAATTTATCCCCGCTCCAAATGTGGCTTACCTCCGAGGTCAGCCGTGACAAGCTTGGGCCAAGTAATTCAGCCGACACGTGCATCCCTGCGCCATGGGTGGCATGTGCGAGGGCCGCAGCGGGAAGTGTCTGCGTTATCTGTGGCTTCCCCATCGGTGGGTCAAGTGTGGCTCACGCGTGGGCCACTCCATAATTGTCCACTTTTTCTGCGGCAACCTGCAATAATGGTGGAGACATGCCAATCTACAGTTCTAGTACTAGTATAATCCGCTGCGCAGCCAATAGCCTGACCCATGGATAGGCAGAAGGCAATGGATACAGGAGTGGATCTACCCCTGACACGTACTAATTATGGTACGTTTCATCCATCCCTTTAGATCCTACGTCGTATACATGAATTCTATCTCTAATTTTCCCATTCCGACTTCAGGAAAAATAAACCAGACTGAATCAGAGAACAACATCATTGTTCCAAAACCCCTTTCGGATAAGTAAACGGATATCAACCGGAATATGAGCTTGTATAAGGACTCCATAAATCTGTCTCGAACATGGGGATAAAAAATGATGAAATGTCCACGTTTATTGATTCCTATAATGAGGCTAGGCTAGACATATAGTGAGGTACTAAATAATCCTGTGACGGCCGATTCCAGAGAAACAGTGAAGGGTACTTTTGTGGACTGTGCGAAAAGAGAGATCAACCCCTCCATCTAACGGCATGAAGGAGAACTACTCTCCAATTCATCCCCGCGCCAAGTGTGGCTTATCTCCGAGGTTCGCGTGTCGCAAGCTCGGGCGAAGTACATCGGCGCACACATGCATTCATGATGCTTCATCTGGAGTTTATCTACCCATGAAATGTACTAATTATAGCATATAGTATTATATTATAGTATATACAGGGTGGACCAAGAAAATGTTACAAGTTTTGATAATGTACCATTTTGTTTCTAATAAAGATAAAAATGAGAAAAGCGATTCTAAATTATTTTTTAAAAAAACCCAGAAGTTTCATGTGCTTATAATGTTGCGTTCAAGTTGTCCTCCTCCATTTCATAGACAAGAGCGAGCTCTGACGGCGAAGTTTTCAACTACCGCCTGAAGAGTTTCGCGTGTAACACTTGAAATGGCGCGTGTCACTGCGTCCTTTGGGTCAAGAATCGTTGCAAGTTTCTCTTCAAAGATCTTCTTCATAGAGTCCCAGAGAAAATAATCCGGAGGGGACATTTGAAGACACACATTATAAACACATGAAACTTGTGAGTTTTCTATTCATTTAGAAGCGTTTTTCTCATTTTTCACTTTATTAGGAACAAAATGGCACATCATAAAAACTTGTAACATTTTTTTTGGTCCACCACGATGCATATAGTATAATGTAGAATGCTACCATTTCCTACGCGAATGAGGAAAATGATCGTTCCCAGTCTCACTCTTCTCAAAGAAGAGACTTCTGACGAAACGCAGGAAATATTTTCCGAGCGTTCATGGAAATTCAGGTTTACGTGTTCTAAGACAGAAAATTTTCGACGAAGAAGTGGAGATTCCCGAAAATTATTTACAGTCAGGTGACTTCGAAAATAGAGCCGAACCATTGGCGAGATTCTCTTTTGGCAGCGTGGCAGCATCTCGTGGCAGCATCTCGTGGCAGCATCTCGTGGCAGCATCTCGTGGCAGCATCTCGTGGCAGCAACAGATTTCTCGGGAACCGATGACCCTCGGCATCGCGTCCGATCGACCCGCCAACAAAACGCGTCCGAGACGGAATGATCCCCGTCCGAGGAGAAACAGAGCGGAGGGGAAAATATGTGGATCGGTTTCATCAGAGCGTGTCGGAAGCGGTGGTCTGCTCTCAACAATGGACGTCTTTCCTACTGCTAGTGAGATGAAACATTGCATTTTTTTACAGTTCAACATTTTTTGTTGCGGTTGTGGAATGGCAGACAATCGAGCCTTTTGAAAATGGCAAGAAATATTCCTGCATGACAGAAACAATTCACTGTTGCATCGTCCCTGGGGCAGAAAGTAATCATATAAATAAGTTGCCAGGACCCGAGCAGAAATGTCCCAGACTTGCCAAGGATCTCGACTTTGCACGGATCGACATGGATCGACCCTGAAGATTCCTCCAATTTTGCAGTGTGGAAATGCGGCCGCTTGGACCTGGCATTTGCGGAAAAGTGCGGATATGGATCGATGGCGAAAGGTCGCTGCTTTAGAATCGGCCAAAGCTACCAATGTATAGGATTTTCTAGACTTTGGGATGCCATGAGGAGTCTGTGATGCCACACAGTTAGAAAATTGTGTCCGATGCTCTCTCCGGAAAGACGAAGACAGAAAAAAACGGGAATCTAGAAGGAGATACCCAGCTGGAAGAGGACATGGAAGTCGTGATCCACGAGCTCGGTGGGAACCTGGAGGGTGTGATTATAACTTTGGAGGCTGCTGATTTCACCTCCGTATCAAATGAAGAAAGGAAGGATGTTTGTTTCCTGCAATGCTCTTGTCGGGCCCCAGACTCTAAGACTGGTCGCATGGGGTTTTTCTTCTCAGTGAGTCTAATGGACACGGTGGGTGTGTGTCTCGAGTCTCTCGCCGTCTTTCCTGTTCTTAAATATTAATTGCTGTTCCTCCCCCCCTGGGGCTTTCCCATTTCATGTTTGAAACCTTCATCCATGTTAGGTCTCGTTCCTTTTGCTCTCCTGCAGATGGATCTGCGGTTCCGGTTTCTTCTTCTCGCCTTCGGGTATCTGTGTCTACTCGTGAGGGAATCAGATGGGAATTCGGATCTGTGCCCGCCCTGTTGCTACAACCAGCTGCCGATCCAGTGCACGCATATCTGCCAGTGCGGCCCCCGGCCCGGTCAGTCCAATCAGCCCTATCAGCCTCATCAGCCCTATCGGCCCAATCGACACAATCAGCCCTATCGGCCCAACTACGGAAGACCGACTTTCGGGTAGCCGGGAAGGGGAAATGACGATCCCAACTGCGAAGTTTTCGTGGATTCAGAGAAGAAATTGACATTCTTCCGTGAGGTTTAAAATCGTCTGTGTCGAGAATACAATTGTGACGTTTCAGACTCTCTCACATCGTGGTTTTATTTTTTGCTCTGTCGGCAGACGATGACATTCCACTCAGAATTATCTTCTCAGTCGCACAAACGCGGAATGAGCACCCTTCATCTCAGTGTCCGCCATCTAGCGAAAATTTTCCCATGTAGAAAACACAAAGTCCCGGATCACAAAATCTCAAAATCGAGTTGAGATTTATTTTTTGATCGCTTCTCGGATCCTGCTGAAGCATAAAGTTTCATTCTCTACCTCATTTGAGAGATATTACACTTCCAAAAAATTTCAGACGTTCCCGACTAAGAACATGCAAACTTGCATTCGCCTTAATGATAATTTAAAAAATGTCCAGCACATCCTCAGAAATTCCAATTCATGTTGTTGCCGAGTTGTCATTTTTGGGTATTTGCAGATTTGACGCACCGTTTCGCAAACACGCAGAGATCTGGAACGATCCCCAAACTGTCTACTCCTGCGTACCACTTGCACCGTCATTTATTTATTTTTGAGCAAGTTTTAAAACATAAGTTTTACATAAGCACGGCAGCAAAACTTTTTTCAAGCAACGCCGCAAATGAGGCTCTTACCACGTGACGAGTCTGAAAACAAACCATTCCCCATCGGAAATTCAGCCCTCAAAATGATCAACTCCGACATTGGCTTCGCCAATCGAAGGACCATTTTTATGCAAAACGCGCTTCACCTGCGGGCGAAGATCTTCAAAATTCTGTGCGACCGTGGCCACAAAAACGAGATACCTGCTGAATCGGTTTGCAATCGTTGCCCCTCCAGATGGCTGGAGACTCGAACGACGATTTTTTTTACGGGATGCGTCATTTTTTTCTGCGTGAAAAATATTTAGTAGCAATAAAAATATTTGTTTAATTCTCTATTTCCGACGCAATTTCCAAGCACGAAACATTCGATGACATTCGGGGGAAAC
>CAJPEV010004366.1:6054-22757 GCA_905338385.1 Darwinula stevensoni | reverse complement strand
CATGAAGTGACACGAACTTTACTTCGTTTGACGAAGTGAACGTTCAAAGGCAAACATAAGCGACAGAAGACGAACGGCGACCACTTTGTGCAGGGCATGCTTTCGTATTCAGTAGGGCTGCTCCAATAATCCCTTGGTACCTACTCCTTCACTCCACCAATGCGCAACGCAGGCCAGCTTTAAACTCTATGAATCCCATCGTACGTGGATCGCCGCATTTTGCAGACCAAATTCTCAATCGCTCTTTTCTGCCATTAGCCTAAATTAAAGCATGAGACTTCTTTCAATTGCAGCACGCATGCCTATACCAGAAATAAGAAAACCACGTCATGGGAGTCATGGGGAGCGTTATGTAAAGATCAAAAGCTGCACACAGCAATTTTCAAGTTCACAACATGGTGAAGTAACAATGAAGCGATTTCCATATTTGGCATTGAATTATTTGTTCTAATTTTTTTTTCTTCTTCAAAATTTTGGGATCGTAACGACTGGTCTTCTTTAACCTATGGGGTACGGATCCTTTGGTAAGAGTTGAAGTAGGAAACTGCAATACGTTGCAAAGGATCTAATCATGGTCTTCCTTTGGATAACTTCCTGTAGTTTGCAAATTCTTTCATGTCGCTTTCCCGTCTCAGGATTTTCATGTGTTCCTGTAATATAAAATTATGAGTTCCGTCTACCTGCAGTTTAATTTTAGATCATGGTTTGTCAAAAAAAAAAGGATATTGCATTAATGAGACTTTGCCATCTCTGAAGTCCCAAGTTATTTATTTGATACCATTATTCCAGATCTTTAATATTCGTCGCAAGAAGTTGCCTGTTGAAATTTTTCACATCAAGCAGATATTGTTTTCAATCATTCATGTCGCTCATTATTTCAGTTTATAAATCTCTCAAGTTTCTGGAGAATATTGAAAAGGAAAAGAAAAATCAGGATCGGTATAAAATCATCGAAATACCAGGAAACCATTTGTGGTTACGCTGGAATTCCCCAGATGTCGTAGAAGATAGAGTCTCTTGTCAATGCAGCCAGGCTCCTTGGTCACTAACTCCCTTGCTACGGTCAGGAATCCTTGCACTGCCTCAGACCCCATTTGGCTTATGTTCTTCAGGACTTGATGCTTCTTTTTATCCTCTTGAGGATGTTGCAAGGATTGAAATATACAGAAAGTACAGAATATGCATTAGACTTGAAAAAGCCACACAAATCATTCAGCATGAGGCCTTATTAAAAAATATTCCACGATTACACAAAATTTTTTATATTTCACATAGATCAGAGACGAAATGTCAGGCTGTGAAATATTGCGTGCAGTATGACTATGGGGGACCATATTTCAACTCACTTTCAGGATCTCACCATAAGATGCGTGTATCTCAGATTCATTCTCCATGGTTTCTGGAAGTTCTTCATATTTCTCCAGCTAATTAAAAATAACCATGCACGATGTGTTATTGAAAAACGAACAAATATATAATGCAAAAACTAAACTGCTTCATGAAATGAAGGGGAAAGGTTATCCTCCCCCAGAATTTCAAAGTTCTTGAACAATTCTTTCAAAATTCGTTTTCTCACTACGTCAAGGGCATCATAGGGGACTCCTTGTAGCTTGGCGTTCTGAAGTGCCAGCATCCTCTTTCCTTCCTGTCAAACCCCAGTAGGTTGCGCATGTGCAAGTATATTTTCCCTTCCCCGTTTCCTGTCCGATCTCCTTCCGTGCTTGGACAATATGCTGGCCGGCTATTACCTCGTATTTGTAGGCGTGAAACTGTGGTAATTAATTTCGTTCATCGTCACGTACCATACATTAACATTAACTCTCTGGAATTCATTAGCATCATGAAGACGATGAACTTACATAGCCGACATTAAAGGAATTCGAACTTGGACTGGAAGCCACGACAATGGGTAGTTGGCACCCTTTGTCTTCACCTTCCGCAGTCAGTTTCTCCTTCAGGATGTTTTTTTATCTGTGGAGAATGACCTTGCAGCAGAAGCACTTATCTCGAGAAGAGGAAAATTAATCTCGTGATTTCCTGCAGTAGATAAAACATCACCGTTCTCAGAAGTGTAAAATAAAAAATTGGATTCTAAGAAGTTAGTTTAAAGATGGATCTTTCTGAACGAGCATTATTGCAATTCAAAGAAAATTCTTGGTTCAAGTAATTGAATCCTAGTCCGTGTTTCAAATCCCAGGTGTTTCACANGATGCATGACCAGCCAACATATATGGCCAATCACCAGGTCTATCATAATTTAAACTTACTCAACCCTCGGATGTTTGACAAGAGCCAGCAGTTTGGTTTATGGAAGGATTGCAGGAACTCCTTCCTTGTGAGCACAGATGATGGAAGGTCAATCCTGTGTCTGGCTCCGATAACAACATAGGAATGATGGTGCTTGAAGAGTTCTCCTGGAATAGGAGTTCTCCTGGAGTTAAAGCCACCAACAAAGAAACTTGTATTACCATTATCAAACCAATTACTCACCTTCACGATGTTCCCCCTGCAAAATAGCCACATCAGTTTTTAAGTCATGCCTTCTGAGAGACTCTCGAACCTCTGCTGCATGCATGATGTCTCCAGCGCAAAACGCGGTGGGTATTTTCTTCTCCGCCTTGCAACGACCCTGATGTGCATGGAGGCCGAGGAGGCACTTCTCAACATCCCCAGGGTCCTAAAATTAAGACGAAACCAGCGGAAATATAAAAAGAGTCATCAGCTGGGCACGTAACACACAGAATTCTGAAGTCTTACATTGATGGAAAAGACCGCTGCATGGAGAGGATGAATGAAAGTTCCTTTGGGAATTTCTAGGGGGTTCCCAAGAATGGTTTTAACTTCTTGACCGGTTTCTGGATAATCTTTTTCCCACTGAATGCCTTGGCGACATATGCAGTTTCACAAAACTCGTCCATTCATCTGCTTCCTCGGGCTTCCTCATTCCCATGAACGACTTTAGGGACTCACTTGTCACTTGTTGCGAGAACCTGTGCAAAACTTCTTCCTCCTCCATACCGGCAATCCTGCATAGAGATATCTCTTTTTTTCTGGCTTCCTATCCTTGTTCCCTAATGAAAGTTACATGCTAAAAATGGAAGCGTTATGTAAAACCCAAAAGCTGCACACAGCAATTTTCAAGTTCACAACATGCTGAAGTAACAATGAAGCGATTGCCATATTTTGCATAAAATTATTTGTTCTAATTTTTTTTCCTTAAAAATTTTGGGATCGTAACGACTGATGGGGTACGGATCCTTTGGTAAGTGCTGAAGTAGGAAACTGCAATACCTTGCAAAGGATCTAATCAGGGTCTTCCTTTGGATAACTTCCTGTAGTTTGTCTGCAAATTCTTTCATGTCACTTCCCCGTCTCAGGATTTTCCTGTGTTCCTGTAATATAAAATCATGAATTCAGTCTACCTGCAGCTTAATTTTAGATCATGGTTTGTCAAAAAAAAAGGGAAATTGCATTAATGAGTCTATGCCATCTCTGAAGTTCCAAGTTATTTATTTGGTACCATTATTCCAGATCTTTAATATTCGTCGCAAGAAGTTGCCTGCTGAAAATTTTCACATTAAGCAGATATTGTTTTCCATCATTGATGTCACTCATTATTTCAGTTCATAAACCTTCACTCAGGTTTCTAGAGATTATTGAAAAGGAAAAGAAAAAACAGGATCGGTATAAAATCATGGAAATACCAGGAAATCAATTGTGGTTATGCAGGGATTCCCCGGATGTCGTAGATGATAGTCTCTTGTCAATGCAGCCAGGCTCCTTCGTCTCTAACTCCCTTGCTACGGTCAGGAATCCTTGCACTGCCTCGGACCCCATTTGGAATATGTTCTTCAGGACCTGATGCTTCTTTTTATCCTTGAGGATGTTGCAAGGATTAAAATATACAGAAAGTACAGAATATGCAGTAGACTTTAAAAAGCCAGACAAATCATACAGCACAAGGCCTTATTAAAAAATATTCCACGATTATACAGAATTTCTGATATTTTACATAGATCAGAGACGAAATGTCAGGCTGTGAAAAAAGATATAGCGTGCAGCGTGATGGAGACTATATTTCAACTCACTTTCAGGATCTCACCATAAGCTGCGTGGATTTCAGATTCATTCTCCATGGTTTCTCGAAGTTCTTCATATTTCTCCAGCTAATTAGAAATAACCATGCACGATGTGCTATTGGAAAACGAACAAATATATAATGCAAAAACTAAACTGCTTCATGAAATGAAGGGGAAAGGTTATCCTCCCCCAGAATTTCAAAGTTCTTGAACAATTCTTTCAAGATTCGTTAGAAGCTACAAGATTTCTCACTACGTCAAGGGCATCATAGGGGACTCCTTGTAGCTTGGCGTTCTGAAGTGCCAGCATCCTCTTTCCTTCCTCTGTCAAACCCCAGTAGATTGCGCATGTGCAAGTATCTTTGCCCTTTCCCGTTTCTTGGCCGATCTCCTTCCGTGCCTGGACAATGTGCTGGCCGGCTATTACCTCGTACTTGTAGGCGTGAAGCTGTGGTAAGAAAATTCGTTCATCGTCACGTAGCATACTATAAACATTAACTCTCTGGAATTCATTAGCATCATGAAGGCGATGAACTCACATAGCCGACATTGAAGGAATTCGAACTTGGACTGGAAGCCACGACGATGGGTAGTTGGCACCCTTTGTCTTCACCTTCTGCGGTCAGTTTCTCCTTCAGGAGGTTTTTTTTCTCTGTGGAGAATGACCTTGCAGCAGAAGCACTCAGCTCGAGAAGATAAAAATTAATCTCGTGATTCCCTGCAGTAGATAAAATATCACCGTTCTCAGTGTAAAATAAAAAATTGGATTCTAAGAAGTTCGTTTAAAGATGGATCTTTCTGAACGAGTATTATTGCAATTTAAAGAAAATTATTGGTTCAAGTAATTGAATTATAGTCCGTGTTTCAAATCCCAGGTGTTTCACAAATTTGTTCACAGAATGCGAAACAAAACGCACCGCGATAACAGGATTCAAGACTTGCTCGACTCCAAGAAGTAGCAGATGCCTTCCTCTTCTTTGTTCTAGGCTCGGAGTCCTCTCTCGCTCTAACCCCTTTCCTACAGGTTTGTCTCATGCTCGACTCCGGATTCGCCTCAAGGATGGGCGTGACTTCCGTCCGTGATGGAGGAAACACCGTCGAAACGAACGGAACTGATATTTCCGAGCGTTGAGAGGCATACGTAGTATTGCAGGACTGGCGTCTTGAATGATGGAAATAAATTCGTTGCGAAACATGCAAGAAATTGCTTCATTCAGGGATATGAATTTACGCAAATTTTTCCACTCTTCATGGAAAACAAAAAATTACGGAATGGACGCATGAAAGGAGGACAAAATGATCGCACGTATTTCTCTCTTTGCTTAGTCTTTACGAATCCAGCTAAAGCATTTGTCGATTCCACTGCAATAAGTGCATGAACCATTGTTTTGGAATGTAAAGGCGGGGGCCAAAAAAAAAAATTTGCCTTGCAAACTTTTTACATAAGATCAACCACTTCTCGAAATACCTTGGAAATAAATTCGAAATACTGTAATAAGAAAAATAAAACAAAAACATTATGGGAGGTTAATAGAAATTACTTACTGGTTGTCATTTCCTGTGCTGATAGAAGCTAATTGCTGCCCTCTTTGAACAACCTCAAGGACTCGGTTTATGGCCTTCACCAAACCTTCAAGACGTCTTGTTTGAATATATTCTTTTAATATTGCAGAAGTGATCTTGTTGCTCCCGGTGATTCGACTCCTGGGGACGGCAACAGTCTCTGAATTCCTTCAAACACCAACTGCAGAAAAAAAATTAAATAATGTTTACTAGAAGCCTATTCATATGTGCCCTGCTAACCCTTGAGTTAGTAGTAACTTTCCAGGGAAGCCCAACAATTCATTGCATTTTCCATGAGGATGAAAACAATGAATAACGATTGCACGCTTTCTTCTAAATTTAACGTCAACATTGAGAGGGTCAATAAGAGAAAGGAGAAGTTCTACAAGAAAGAGTTTCTACAAGTACCACAATTTTAACCCAGAAACATAACAATTTTTTAATAATCAGACTTAGGCATTTACCTCGATGTGGTCATGGTTTGGATGCAATTTGGCAGCTTTGATGGCAGGATATTCTCTCTTTCCTCCCTTGACCTTGAGGCGCTTCCCATCTTTGTCTTTCTTGTTCTCACCAACTATGAGAAACATTTCTTTTTCAATAGCGGAAAAGAACACCCATTTGTCTCGGAAAGCAAGGAGCTCACACTAAACAAATAATATGCAAAATTATTCAGATGAGCAGCAACCTCATTTTAACGCGATTACACGATACCCTTGAAAAGCTCACATTTCCCATTCATGGTGCGTTTGGGAGAGAGAACTCTCAAATTGCTGTATTTACAGGGTGACTAGAAAGTTTCCGGACGCTTTAAAAATAAAATATCTGTAGCCAAAGCAACAATGACAAAATAAATTTTAACGGAAAATGATAGAAGACAATTTTAATATTAATATAATCAAATATTTTCAACCTGATTGCCCTTTGCATTGATGCTCTGCGTCAATCATTTTGGGAACTGTTCAACGACTGGCCAGAGCATTCAAGGTTGTGGAACGACCTAAATCCATGGTCTTTAAATAAAACATATTAATTTTTTTAAGGAAACCTTCCGGTCACTCTGTATTCTAAGGATATCTTATGAGAACTGATAAGGCAATGACCGCATAACTTACGGGATGATGAGGGCTGATCTCCAAGTTGTTCGCGTCCGCTGGTAGAGGTGAACGAAACGTCCACTTCGTTCATGGTATACACCTAGCCCTCCTACTTACGTCAGTTGCGCTAGGAAATGCACTTAGGCCTACTTGGGATTAAGGATTAGGATTAAGCGAAAGACCTAGTCCGCTTCCAGAGAGCCTGCGGTAGTCGCTAAGAAACAAAGGTATAGGAAATCAGAGTACAGTCGTCCCTCGCCACTTCGCGCTTCGACTTTCGCGGCTTCACTCTTATGAAATAACACTCTTTAGTCACCATTACACTCGTATTACCCAATATACAGGTATTTGAAAAAACCGCGATAGAGTGAAGCTGCGAAAGTCGAAGCGCGAAGTGGCGAGGGACGACTGTAAATGCGATGAAAATTTGAAGAAACTTCAAGAAACGTATTGTATAAGTGACAGCGAGCCGATTAACAGAGAAGGCAAATACGTTAAGCAGCAAGTAGAAGGAGGAATATTAAAACTTCCTAAGTGCAATGGAAGTGGCAATAAGGTGATTTTTTCGCAGTAACTTGGTAATAGGAATATAAATCAAAAGGTGCAAAAGGCAGGCAGGCACAATCTATGGAATGGTGAATAAGTACCTTATTAATCAGTAGGAAAAGATAAGCAAATAAATGACAGGTTAGGAAGGAAAGAGCAGAAGGTTCTTGCGATGTTTGCTGCAGTTGGGTCCACGCTTGAGGACGAGAGCGATCCGGCACGCACAAGAGCAAAGGCGTTACTGTAGGCCTTACTCTACGCTCAGCCTGGAGGGTAGGGGCATAGACTAAAACTCCGTCTCCTCTCTCCTTTCCCATTTCACCCCTCACCTCCCCTCCCCTTTGCCCGGAGGTAAGGAGTCAGGCAAAAACGACCTCAGGGAACTGGTTTTTTTTTTCCCCTCGTTGCTGAGAGACTGGTCCGGTATGAACCCATGGAACCTAGGAATTTCATGTATTCCAGGCTTCTCCAATGCATTCCTTCTAATTTGGATTTAGACATTTCTAAATTTAATCTTCAAATTTTTATTTTCTGCAAGATTTTGAAGCGTAATTTTCTTTAAATTGATCAAATAACAGGACGTCCCAGAAGTCAATCCATCTCTAACCCTACTCCTACTGAATTGATTAAGACGTCATTATGTCACCGCCACTAGATTGTTTTGCACACTCTACCTTAAAGAGATGTAGGCCAAAACAAATGGCTCTATCTGATGTGGCTCCTGCATACATGTAGCCCACTGGAACCCGGAATATTCTGGAACCCGCGATACTAGGATTTGAGTATTATAATGTTGCATTTTTTCCGTTTTTTTTCCGACAACGCATTCAGTCATCTTGTAGATCAGCACGAACATTCTCCTCGTAGTCCTCTTTGAGGTGGACGCATTTCTGCCACCGCGATTCACACATGGGGATTGATGACTCAAGTGTGAATCGCGGTGAGAAGAAACGAACAGGATCTTGCTGAACAGGATCCGCAAGGAGTGATTCCGGGCAGAGGTGAGTCCGGATTCGGATAATCCTCGGTTCGGATCGGATCCAACGGTGTCAGTGCGGATTTCGGTCGGTTTCGGTTAGGAACCGTAGAAATCGAGTCGGATCGGATCGGTCTCGGTTGTAAAACTGTTTCTGTGGATCGGATACGGTCGGATTTACTCATTTGAAAAAAAAATCCGGAACAATCCGATAAATCTGCATTGAAATTTTTGGATGAACCGAAAGAGGTAAGAAAGATTGCTCGCTTGCCAATTATGCACTGAGAAAAGGCTCTAGGATCCAGAAATGTCAATTCCAAGTCCAGACAATAGATTTTTATGCGAATGGAGAAAGAAGGTAGCATAGAAATAGGTAGAATAGAAAAGGAAGTAAGGAAAAGTAGAATAGGAAGGTAGAATAGAAAAATGGATTAGAAAAAATTTTTCTAATCCATTTTTGGGAAAGAGATGATCGATCGCGTTCGGAGGAAGTCGAAGGGATCCGGTAAGAAAAAAAGTATAGGGTTTTCCATCGAGACGAAAGAGAGACCCGTGGAGGCAGGCGGGGGGAAACGACGGAGGAACGAAGGCAAATCGGCAAGTCGAAAAAACCGTTAGACGTTCGTACTTTCTCCGAGTGTATCATTTTTCTGCAATTCCATGCAGAGAAGACATGTAATTTCCCTCTCGGATCCATTCGGAACTGGAAATGAAGCATTTACGACGCCATTCGAATGGACGATCGGAAATAGCAAAACGCTTCCAAAACGCTTCATCTCTAGTGTATCTAAAGAAAATATGAAAGAGTTTATGAAAGATAAAGAGTTTCGTTCCTTCTGTTTCTTCTCGACTCTCCCATTCCTGGAAGGATTCCTAATGAGGACTTTGTTTCCCTTGTAGGGGCGACGAGGATTTTCGCCATGGGGACAGGTGGAGACGGGCGACCGGGGATGTGGGAAGAAGTCCCCGAGAACACTAGATGGGTCCAGGAAGCTTGCTCCTCATCGGACTTTTTCCTTGCTCACTCCGGCATGCTGATCCACGGGGCGGGGGGAGAAGTCCGGATTCTTCATCTGGAGGGGAAAGATCCCCGTGAGGCCCCTCACGGATGGTACCATAAATTCCGCATCCTCCCTCCTTTTATCGTGAGAGGGACGACTGGGGTGGGGATCCGGGAATATCTTTTTCTCTTGGGAGGGAAGAGAAATCCCCGCAAAGGACTAAGACTGGATCTCCACAGTGGCAAATGGATGGATCTCCCGAAGATGATGGGGGGGAGACAGGACGCAGCTTCGGTGATGTGTGACCCCCACACCATCCTCGTCTTGGGGGGGAAAGACCCCGAAACAAGGATGAACCTCTCCAGCTGCGAGTGTTTAGACATGAGAGTCTGTCAGTGGTCGTCATTTCCCCTAAACATCCCCCTTCCCGTGAATAGTCACGCAGCGACCCTCTACAACGATCATATATACATCTCGGGGGGATTTAGAGCTGGGGAATCTCTGGGTACGGTGTGGAGATGCAGGGCGAATGCAGGAGGGCCCTGGGACCCACTACCCTCTTTACGATTCGACAGACATAATCATGGGATGATGAGATTTGGCGCGGCTGGACTCCTAGTCATCGGCGGGAATTATCAAAAGGGATCAAAGAATACAGAGGTCCCTTCGACAGAGATGCTGACCCTGGATGCCGTGGGAGGATGGGAGACCCAACAGAAACTTCCTTTTAGAAATGTTTGGAAGGCGAGTTCGATGATGTCGATGGGTGGATGGTGATCCAGGCCCTCTGGAACCGAGGTGGAGGATCCTGGGGCAAGGACGTGGAAATACAGAGTTCTCCGACACGAGACACCTTTTCTAACCCTTTCGACTCCTACGGTATCAGTTTCCTCGAGAATCCCTACCACGCGTGCGACTCAGCGATCGCATGCGTATCGCGTCCGGGGATACCGACGGATGTCCTTTAAGGATGGGAGACGGTCTGTCGGCTTTGCCCTTCCTTCCTCGTGCCTCGGAGACGAGGAAACGACATCGTCCGTGGTTTGATTCCGTGGATCCACTGGAGTGTTTTCACGTGATTAAATTCTCCACTTCCCCGCATCTTAGTGCTAAAAAGAAGAAAAACGTCGAGAATCGGTCGTTGGAGTCCGTCGATATGCCGAGTCGAGATGGCAATGAAGGTGGAACGATCTCTCGTCGGCCGTCGACGTCTTCACGCGTCGACCGGGAAGAAGAGTACCCCCGACGAAACCGAATTCCGTTTCGCGACTTCCAGGAATCGTCTTTCTGTGCACGTGTGAGGAATCTCACGGAGGCCGAGATGGGTGCGTCACGTCGTCTCTTCCGCGAGGACACAACGATACGTTCGTGGTGTAGCAGAAATGAATTTCCCCGTTCTCGGCCGGTCCTAGCAAGCCCTTCTTCGGAAATCATACGATCGTTCGAACATTCCATCGATGGCCATAACGTAGCGACCCCACTCAGGAAACATCTGCTTTCACCTTATTTCTCTTGGCATCGGTATCGCGAAGCATGGGGGAAACGGGCCGTAAGGATGTGATGGCAGTTTCAGCTGCGTGAATCGGCCGAGTCCGAAAGTGGGGATTACCAGTCTGCACCTTTTCTGCCCTCGACATATCGAGATGTAGCATTCGCAAACTCTCCAGAGGATCACCGCACTCCAAACACCATTCCGATATTATTGGCGAACATCATATGCTTTCCAGTTTTTTTTTTCACTTGTGGAAATATTCGTATTTCTGAATGTGAACCGCGATCTTCTCGTTTCCTTGGGATGTGGATCTTTCGCAGTGGCGTCCAGTCATGCGGATTTTTCTCAACGGTACATCAAATCACTATAAAATAAAACTTACTTACATTACTCGTTGTCAAAGTTCTGTCGACGTGATTTCGATGAAACGCCCGGAATCTGATGGAAATGAACGCAGAAGAAAATCAATACTGAATTTGCTATACATCATTGGCGTGAGCGTACCGTGGATGGAAAATTGAGGGGTGGGGGTCACGGGAACTCTTGGGTATAGTTATATCATGCATTTCAAATGGCATTTCCTTTCTTTTTGGCTTCTTGAGAGTGTGGGGTACGTGCTCCTTCCCCCTTCCACCGACGCTATATCGCTGATAGTTGGCAAACGCCACGTGTTCTTCGTCCGAGTCGGTGATGCGTAGCGTGATTTGCATGCCTAATCGCACTCCTCTGATCTTTCAAGTATTTTTCACGTTTGTGCGGTGAAGGACTTTTTCAGGCAAATATATATTTTCAAATCTCATTCTCCGTTTTATTCTCTTTGTTTTGAAGAGGGGTGCTTGCTCCTTCATATGCCACTTTCTCGTATCGACTGCTAAAGTCGCCAGCATGAGACAGACGCGTCGCATCGGTCTATTCTAGTCCATCGTGTGTTAACATCGAGCGGGAAATAGTTCCTTAGGTTTGAGGTCTCGTGAATGTCTGTAATGTTTCTCCTAACATCGAAGGCCTTTGTCTTTTCAGCTAGCCAAAAAGAAATAGCGTCCCGCCAGCTCTCAACATCAAAACATATTCAACTTAAGCTTATTAAATTTATGAAATTATCGTGATGAGCAGATTCATATAGCACGATCAGTACTTTTGGCTAGGGATATATCCTATCCTTATAGCTTATCTTTATGGCTTATCGTTGACCGTTCTCTGTATCCTTAGACAGGGACGTTTCTAGGGGCGGGCGAACCGCGATCGCCCGGGGCGCCAGCGGAGGGGGGGGGGGGCGCCGTGGAAAGAAACACCATAATAAAACAAGCATTTTTTTATGTGGTTAGCGTCCACTTTACGCGAATTAGCACTAATCGGAACGATATAAAAATTTAAATTATGAATCATATTTCATGTTATGCCGTGCAGCCTCCTACCAGCCTCCTACCAGCCTCCTACCAGCGTACTGGTGAGTTTGATAACAGTTTCATAATCGTGCAGAAGCCCCCCCCCCCCCTTCCAACCTTCCCCTCGTATATGCGGCATGATGCCACGCTGAGACTAGGCAATGGGTATCAAGTAGGACCGTCACGACAACTCGATGCATCGATACCAATATCGATGGTTGGAAGAATCGATAGTTTTTTCGACCATCGCGATGTATGCGCAAAATGATGGGAAATGCCTCATTGGATTGAGACGAATACAATACAGTCCGGGCGGGGAAAGGTAGAGGCGGCGTGACCCGCATGCAGTTTCTTATCACGATCAATTTCTGGAAATGCTGGAAGTGACTATATGAAATAAAGGAAGAAAAAAAACCAAACAGTTCGAATCGGAGACAGGAAGTGGGAAAGGAGAGGGAAGACAGACTGAGAATATTTTTTTCTCTTCCGTTTCAGTCTTGTCATGAGGTGCATGCTATGAGAGTGAACTTTTCTTATACTCCCTTCATTTCGAAACGTACATCAGTTTATCCCCCTCTCTATAATCTTGTCTTTCTCTTTAGTATGGAGGCTTACGTTTTTGAATTTTAAACTTGCCCTGGGGAATTTTACCTCTTAAGGTGAATCCAAAGTGAATTATTTACTCGGACGTCGCTGAAAAAGAATTGTATTGGAGCACCAACTCGTTGCTGGAAACATGCTCGAAGCACCATCTTGAACCGGCAACGGAACTGGTAACGTGACAAAGTATGACAAATGATCATTTGCAGCAGTTAGGATAGCATCAACTTCCCAGCCGACAATGCCTCATACTATCATTGTTGGTTGTGAGCACTTCGCCCAGAGAGGCATTCAGTACGATGCTATTCTTATCGCCGAAATAAAGTCTCATAATGTGAAACTTTAGGTAGAACTTTTTGAGCTCTCGACTCAACAGTTATCGCCACCAGGTTTCGAATGACCCCTATAGTTGAAAGTGAGGCACACAAGAACGAATTTGGAACTCAAAGTAACGAGATGGAGGGAGAGAGGACGGTTCCCGTCTGAAGAGACTCCCCATTTCCCTTTTGTAACGATGAGCAACGGTGAGTTCCACCGCATAGCATTTTAAAGGGACAGGACTTTAAAATGTCAAACTAACGTGCTTTCGATCAATTACAAGGGGATGCGCTTCGTCTATAGGAAAACCACAATCGCCTGTATGCGTGGGATGCATTGCACTCATGAAAATCCGTTCATCCGTCTAAGAGGAATTTCCCCAGAATGACACCTTGACACAGATTATCGTATTATGTATATGCCTATGGATGAGAGATAGCCGGGCATCGATTTCACAAAACCCATCCCTAAGAAAGAGGTTTATTCCGGGCGTATGGGGAAGTTTTCACAAGTTTCTGATTACCCAATATAACTGTCTTGCACGGTTTCCCATGCCAAAGACACGCTTCGCCACCCTGTCTGCTTGCACAGAATGCCCTTCATTCTGAACCGTTACATCCAAAATTGCGTTTCTGCGCATATCTGCGAGGGTCCCTTCGCCCCCCCCCCCCCCTGGGCAAATACGTCATCAAATACGTCAACTTGGCTTTCTTCATATCTGCGAGGGTCCCTTCCCCCCCCCCCCCCCCCCTGGGCAAATACGTCATCAAATACGTCAACTTGGCTTTCTCAAGCTTAGAGGCCTAAGGGGGATGCGGGCCGGCCATATCAGCATGATCATCAGCATGAACACGATCCATGGCTTGGAGCAACAAAGCTCGGTCGACGATTGCGTTCCGGTTCGGGTGCGGGCCAAGATTCCAATCGGGTCGATCCAGTTGCAACTCGGAAAAGTCAACCCGTGCAGGCCTCTGACGCGCCGAAAGACAGGAGAACCCATAGAAAAGACCTTCGCAGAGTACTTTTTACACTTTTTGCCTAATAAGTACCGCCTCCTCGTCCTAAGTTTTCGATTGACACCTCACTCATGACAATCCGTTCATCCGTCTAGGAGTTTACAGGAATAACAGAAAGACAGACAGGTTCGCCTCTTATGCAAATGGATGCGCGATGTTCGTCTGACCTCAAGATAAAACAATTGATTTTTTTTGCTGCTTGGAACCATGACTAAATGCGAGGCAGGTTTCTTTACTCCCGGGTTCATTTTCGGCAAAAGGAATTTCCAAGCGGGAACATGCAAGTAGAAATCCGAGTGGAATTTTTTCCTCTTTCCACCAGGTTCATGCACAGACACTTGTTTGCAGTCTCTAAAGCGACATTTCTGTCGATCTCGAGTCATTCCTGTGCACAATTACAGGGACTTAATTTGCGAAAGTTTCGGAGCTCTTCCTGGGATTCCCACCTAATGAGAGTCAGTTTCGAAACAAAATTCTAAAATTAATTTTTTTAATATCTTCACAAGACCAGAACAAAATTAAATGTGTTGCTGTCATATGGTCTTCCGTTTCAATATTAAAATATTCACATTTGAAAATTCAAACACATGCTTTCTGGGGGAAAGAAAATTCACTTCTAAAGGAAATCTCATATTCAAGTGTAACGCATGCTCCCAAGAAAAGGAATGCTAAATTCCCAGATGAAAACCATCTTGGATTGAGATTTAAATATCCAGGTCAATATGGGATATTTTATTCCGTTTGCATCTATAAATATTAATGTACTTGATTCTTAAACTCCGCAAAATTGAACTCCGCTATTTTATTACTCGACAATTATATTCCCACGGAAATCCGAAACGATCGAGCACGGCTTCATCGTTTGGATAAGAAAATCCAAGAATAAATCGATGTGAGGTTCGAGGTGAACGCGCAATCTCCTGTGATTTTCATGAATTCCTTAATTTATTGCTGTTTTTTTTCCTAGCCATTCTTGCTAATTGAAAATTTTATTTTCAGTTAGCAAGAATGGCTAGGATGTCATTGGGCTTCCATTGCATTTTATTCGTAGGTGAAGTGACACGGTGCAATGATGCACGTATCGCCATCTGGAGTATGAAGCCCTGACAGAAAAAAGAAAGCTTCTTTGCCGCTAGATGGCGCTCCTCTCAGGAACGGAGATCTGAAAAGGGCAGAAGGGGAGGGAAATTCCAATAGCATGGAATTTATTTCGAGTGACGCAAACGCCAGAAGAAGCCGAAGTTCGAGATGGTCAGTGCGTTTGTCTTTGAGGTTGGATGGTGATGAAGCCGGGTGAGGAAGCGGAGGAATCGATCCATCGAGCGATCCTCCATCGGTTTTGTTCCTCTCTTCCCAATGGCCCTCAATCCCTTCTGGTTCCACGCAACTCCCGTCCACCAAGCGAACGTCATCTGACTCATCCCCTGTTTCCTTGGGAAAGAAAAAACTCAAGGATACTGCTCTCCCCGACGTAGACGTTGATCACCAAACCGCGGCTCTCTCCCCTTCCACACTTGAACCTGCTGAACTTGAAGCTCTTTCCTCTCTGGATCCATCTTCTACCCCACTTAATGTACAGGATTTTCTCAGTTTTCTTGAGGAAGCTAAACATTCTAAGAAATCGGTTGTTCCTCTCGCTCTGCAGTACAGCAGTGATCTATCGGGCATATGTTCCATGATTGATGTCCTCCGAGTTTCCTCCTCAAATAAAATGTTCGCTAAGTGGCTCTTCAGACTCCAAAAAAAACTGAGGAAGCCTCTGTCAGATTTTCACTCCCAAAAATAATTATGGAAATTTGCAGTTGGAATACCCGTGGCATTTCCTTGACTGCGAAGCGTTTCAAAATCTTTACTTTCCTCAATCATTTTGCTTTCCCGTTAATTTTCCTGCAAGAAACGAATTTGCGTTCTTCAGGTCGGTTTCTCCTCGACGAATGGGGAATTGATTCGTATACTAGTTCTAGTTCTTCTAATGGAACAGGAGTTCTCACGGGTTTTCAGAAATCTTCTTCCCTTTCTTTCTCTTCTCAAAAAGAAATTTTGAAAGGACACTTACTACGTGTTGATTTCCTTTGGGACGATTTTCGTCTTATTACATACAATGTATACATGCCTCAATCCGATGAGCTAGGTATTCAACTCATGACTGCACTGGAGAGTGATCTCTCTCTCTGTCCAATAAATTCCCTCATCGTCATAGGAGGTGATTTTAATTGTACCTTGGAACCCGCTCTCGACCGGGATAATTCTCGCGAATACAGATCTGCTATCCAGGAACGATTGCAAGCCCTTGTCCGAACCTTTTTCTTGACAGACGCTTGGCGAGAGTTCCACGGCCGGGAACGGTCCTTCACATACACGGGCTTGCAGCGCCATCATCCACGATCCCGCCTCGATCGCTTTTACGTCAACGCGCCTCTCCTTGCGCGCATTAAAGCAACTTGCATCATTCCTTGTGCTCCTCTCTCAGACCATGCCGTCGTTACCTTGTCCGTTTCGTCTGCCTTGAAATCACTGCGAGGTTCTGCTTTCTGGCATTTTAACAACTCCCTCTTAGGCGATCAAGTTTTCTGTACTTCCTTTCTTAATTTCTGGCACGATATGGAAGCGAAGAAACCCGAGTTTCCCAC
>CAJPEV010004365.1:2592-22764 GCA_905338385.1 Darwinula stevensoni | reverse complement strand
GGGGCAAGAACCTCATGCTCTTTAAATCGACCGAAAGAATGCCTGTAAAGAAATCTCGGCATCCCCACCATGCAGCTCGTGGGGATACCCCAGTCGCTTCTCAGGAAAATCATTTTCCCATTTTTTTAACATGACATTTTGCTTCCCTTGTTGAAAGTGGCAAATATTTGGATGAGCCCACGCCTCATGCCGCTGCGAGGGGACTTCTGGATTAACGGTTTATCCATCCTCAGTCACCTGATTCTAATCGAATCGGAAGAAAACGGGTACACACATAAATTTTATCCATTGAGTTTGCCTAATTTTTCAACTTTTTAAATATCTTCTAGTGCGTTCTACATTCGTTGAACATGGGTCTGTCACGCTATGAGGCCACTGGATAAAAATGAACAATGAAATCAGTATGAAAATCTGCCTATACGAGTTTTTTCCCCCTTGAAGACGCAAGGTCGAAACTGACACCAGCTCTTCTCGGGTTCGTTTGGCAGCGTTCTAATGTAGAAAAAAAAAAATTTTAAGATAAATCCACTATCTCACTGCCCCATGACTCAACGACACGACAGAACCATATCTGGAGGTCGCACTCAAGAATTGGTACTTGAAAATATCAGGGCTTCCTTAGCGTTCGTTTATTTTTAGCTCTTCTGACCTTTATTTTCCATCGGCTCCGTGTGTGCAATGAAGCGACGAGAACTTAACGATCTCGGGTTCGTCAAAGTCGCAAATTAAAGAGGATAAAAATGTCGNTTAGCGTTCGTTTATTTTTAGCTCTTCTGACCTTTATTTTCCATCGGCTCCGTGTGTGCAATGAAGCGACGAGAACTTAACGATCTCGGGTTCGTCAAAGTCGCAAATTAAAGAGGATAAAAATGTCGAACTGAACTTTGATTCTTCCATTTTCATGAGCAATTAAATTTCTATATTAGAAGAATGGGTTCTCACTTGCGAAAATGAGTATTTATTGCTAAGGAAAGCAATTCCCGTTTTTATAGTCTTAAAAATTTTGCCACTGGCAATTTTCTAAAATCAGTATTGCAGAACTGTTCGTCGCCCTTTTCTGCCTTTTCTGGAGTTGCGACCAGAATCAGAGAAGGGCAGGGTCAACGTTGGAGACATTTAAGCCTTAATCGGACGAAAGACCGGGAGTCCTTGGGTCCGAATGCACATCCCTCAAGAACGCTTTTTCTCTCATAGGAGTCCATGTATTCTTGTAGGGTGGTTAGAGGGTTCCTTCGGGTCTTACATGCTATAGGATGCGCACGTTCCCAATGAACCCAGAGCATCGACGCTGGGTCCAAAACATTTTTCCTTTCCTCCCGACGGCATCTGGAACTCTAGTCGAGCCAGACGAGGAATGGAGAGAGACTCGGGGGCGTTACTTTACTCTACGACCCCGAGAGGAAGGTGACCTCCTTGCCTCCTCCGAGGGTTCGGATTGGTCGAGGCGGGGGGAAAACTTGGGGGTCTGGGCGTGACGTCATCGATGACGCGGGGGGGGCCCAACCCTCTCTCTCTACGACCCCGAGAGGAAGGTGACCTCCTTGCCTCCTCCGAGGGTTCGGATTGGTCGAGGCGGGGGGAAAACTTGGGGGTCTGGGCGTGACGTCATCGATGACGCGGGGGGGGCCCGTCCCTCTCGTCTGCCCTAGTGTCCTTCCTTTCGTTCAGTTGGTGCTTGGACGCCGAAGGAGCAGGTTCTGCCTGAGTCGGTTGGAAGAGATCGCCGGGTGAGTCGTATTTACTGTTTGTCGGCTTTTTTTCTGTGTGCAGAATGTCGCGTGTTTTCATTGTTTTTGTAGTTTTGAGAGGAGGGATCCGGCTTGGATGCGGTTGGTCTCGACTGACCCGGGAGAACCTGGAAAGGTTTTCTTCATGGTCTCTTCTTCAGCCTCTTCGGGATCTGACACCCTGAGAGGTAACACGGCCGAGTTGCATTTTTTCTTTTGCAGTCTTTCGCCCTACTGTTTATCAGGTATTGATTGGTATCTACGGAGTATCATTGTTGCCTATAGAATACATGGTTGTAGGGTAGTTTTGTACGGGGTTGCGTTTTCATAATGCAAAGTAACTTCTGTCTGCTATTTCTGTCTAAGTTAACCAGATCTGTGAAAGGATTATATTCTGGATGAGCTCGAATTTTGAATACGATAGTTTCCTCCCTGAAACGGTTAATACAGCGGAGCGTTTTTTGTTTTTCTTTTTAACCGGCCCGTTACTCCTGAAGAAGAAGGATTAGGTAATTTGGGTAATCACTCCAACAATCGAGGCCTCAGGTTTCCAGAAGCTCGGGGCAAAGCTAAGCAGCAAGCCCTTTGGAGACCTTGATAAGCGAAGCCCCCCTCCCCTCCCCCTCTGGGCGGCCCTGCCAGCAATAACCTCGGGATTCCCTGCGATTTCCTCGATGGAACCATTCAGTTAATTTGTTTGTAATCGCGCGTTCATTCTAAATTCAAAGCCATTGTCTTTATTCCTTTCATTCTGAGCTTCATTTTCCTATAAAATTGGACATCTTATGGTTGAAAAAATATTGGGTGACAATTGCGACCTAATTACCGATTTCCAACAAGCCGAGAGAAAAAAAACCTGAATACCTGATTTGGAGAGGGGGGAAACGTTGTCGTATTTTGACGTAGACGTGCCTGGAGGGGAGGGGGAGGAAAGGAAGGGGTGTTCCAGAAGGAGTCATTGCGAAACTCATTCTCTCCCTTCCCTCTCACACTTCCAATATGCATTCAAGCCCCACTTGTATCACTAGAGCAATGTCATTTATTCTCTGAAAGGTTCCCCCAAAAAAGTTATTCACAACAGCTGGGACTGGGCATAGGCGTCAGACAATAGCATCTCCTTTTCCACGGTCTTTCTATCTTTGATTTTTACTTGTCCTGCCTGGCACTGGGATACCTTCACCCTAACCTCTTCCCTCCCCAGAATTTCCACAAGTTCTCCAAATCCAGATTAGCCCTCTTTATCAGATTGGATAGGCGATTGTGCCAGCCTTCTACACGATTGTTCTTTCGTTGATTTTCCCCACTACAACACCACAGCTCCCTTGTATTCTCTTTTACTGGGAGTTGCATTCTCTGCAAAGCAGGTGTCGATGAAATAATCATTGAACATCCTCGCATGACTTTGCAGCCACGTAAAGCCACGCATCAACCATTAGACCAATTGGCACGTGATACAAGCTGAAAACTCTGCGGAAATGATCTTCCAGCAAAGACCTTGGATTTTCATATGCTTTTGACAGCCTCTCAGCCTCGGAATCTTTCGAAACAAAGCTTTTGCAAAGTGAAACTTGCACCCGTGCGCTACAATTCCAGGGAACGCAATTTGGAGAGCAGAAATGAGCGCCATCTCGAAATTACACATTATCTCCTTTGGCTCATCCTCTGCAAGTCCCCAGTGAGCAACCCCCTCAAGAACCTCAAATATGTACTTTTTTTTCTTGTCTGGCGATGACTCCCTACTTCTGGAATTCCCCCTCCCCTCCAGGCATGTCTGCGTCAAATGCGACACCGTTTCCCCTCTCTCCTCTCCTCGGCTTGTTGGGGGGGGGAAAAAAAAAACGGTGCCGCAATTGTCGCCCAATCTGAAAAAAAAAAATGGCCGGAACTAAGAATTGCAAGGGAATGTTTTGACGGCAATTAAAAAGTAAAGTTTGAAAGCGTACTCTCCTGATGGCGGAAGAACGCAACGGAAAGGTCTTGGCTGCCGAAGCGGAGGTACTTGTAAGGTCTTAGGAACATTTTCAGGAACTCTTGATGCTGCCCAGAGCCGACTCTGGGCAGGGAATAGTAGCCTTACTTGAACGTAAAGTTTCCTGTCGTGGGCGACATTGGGGCAGAGACCTTGCAATTGGCATCGATGGGTGCTCTGCCTTGCATGGGAGGCGGGAGATCGACAGGATAATTTTTTCAGAGGCAATGTCCAAGGTGAAACCTTTATTTTTGAAACATGTTCCGAGCATGCTTAGAAAGGTTCAGTTGCAACATTTGCGTTGCTTTTTGGAGTTTTATCAAATAGAAATATCAGGTTTAATTCAACTTATTGAGCTTGATAGGCAGTCCTGCTTTATGCCAATTTTAATATTAAATCTGTAATTGCTCGGGTAGACACGCAAAATCCTACCATTCACCCTTTCCAACTACCATTTCTCATAAATTCTGTCCATTGTAAACATTCCCCATGATTATTTTCAAATGAAAGTCGGTGTTGGCATAGGATCGTTGACCTGCCAGATATATGGATCGTCTTGAAATCCTTATCAACTTTGATCCAATCGAGATTCCTTATTGTTTATCCCATAGCCTCCTGCACGAACAATGCATACCCAACTTTTAATTTAATAAATTTTAATCCCTCCCTTAGATTGCTGTTATTGACTTGGCATCCACCCAGGCGTTACAGCCCAACACCCATATATTGAACCTAGCATGGAAGCCTGCTTGTTACACTCCATGCCACCGTCGGTCGAATTTTTGGTCGTCTATATGGAGGATGCGAAGGTGTGTATCGTGCAGGGTCTCCACGATGACCTTGATACATTACGAACTTTAGTAACTCAAAGTATGAAAGATATTACAATCCGTTTTTTGCATCAGATAGGAGCGCCAGTTTTTTTTTTTTTTGGACCCATTCTCGTTTCATTTTCGCGAGTGCGAAGTAGCGCTTGACAGAAAATGGGCTTTTTCTTGCGTAGTCACCAATGTGTTTATTGGTTTGCGGGTTCGAAAGCTGGTGTCATCCGATATTAATTCCTAGACTTTTTCAGAAAGACAAGGTGTCCTCCACTCCTGTTCGTGTGTGACAGTCTTCGTTGCAGAATTGAGGATGCCATTGCCAGACATTCTCCAGTGCACCTGGCAAGAAGTGGAGCACCGTTTTGCAACGAGTCTGCGAGTCACTAATGGTGTGCACGTGGAAGTTGTGCTTGACTGGTAAAAAAAAATTCTTGGAAGTTACTCTGATGAAAACAAACAGGATTTTACTTACTTTTTAATATACTTTTAGAGGTATTAGTTTTTAATGTATGAAGGACTTTGGGCACCCTGTACGCTGTAGTCGCTCTCCGAAAATCCTGCGCAATAGTTGGGGGTCATTTACGAGGGGGACAATAGTATGGAACAGATGAGGGAACATGCTAAAGTTTTTTTTATTTATCCAGTAGGAATAAGACCGAATAATTCGGAGGGAAAGGGGGGGGGCATTATTTGCCGTTCAATCCTCATACAATGCGTTGCAGGCCGTGTTCGAGTGAACAGGATGGTTCCCGGTACTTGTACTTACTTTTTGACCCGGTCTCAGTAAGTGCTTAAAAGCGAGTTCGACTCGGAACGTGCAGCAGCCGGAATGAAATCTTGTTGCAGTTGGCTTTCCTACCTTCACCTACGGTTAACTGTAATGACCAAAAGGAGCAGGGGACGGTTGCACTGCCTCAGTTGAGAAAGGATGAATGACTAAAATCAACGCTGACCTTCGAGTAATCAAATCTAGTGCTACATTCAGTGTCTTGACAAATCTGACTTGAAAAGTTTTTTTTTTTCCATGCAGGCAATGGTTCGTTCTGTTGCCCGGCATGTAAAGTAGAAATTTTAATCAGGGGCGAGTGGGTCCCTGCTGTATTTCCATGTCGTATGCCTAATATCTTCCAGCTGAGGTGCGTAAGCTGTTCAGAATTGGCTCGGCTCCCTTGAAATTCATTTTGGAGACGCGTTCGTGAGATCGACTTCGCTTAACCCCTCCAAGCTTGCAAAGGCGAAAATTTTACTTTTAATCTGTTTCTATTTTCCCCGCAGATGTGCTTAAGGAGCCCTAGCGAGACTTTTCCATGTCCCAAGTCGCAGTAAAAGTCTGAAAATAAGGTAATGCATCCGTCCCCAGGTAATTGATAAAAGCCGTTTCGATCAATATTTTTGTTGGTTTTGTGTGCCATACAGAGTAGGTTGTAGCGGCGTTACAAATTTCGGTAGTGTGATCCGTCACCCAAATCGGGACATATCTTTACGTGACCGAAGGCACGTGAGTGCCTGAAATTCGCTCTAAAGGACACCAGCAATGTATTCAATCGGAGTTTGTTTCAGTGAAGGACGTAAGGCATGTATGCTGTATGACAACTTTAAATATGATTAATGGCGCTATATCTGGCTGATGGTGTGCTAGTGCCAATAAACTGAAGTCAGTTCTGTATGAAATTTGTTCATGAACTATTTTTACAATTTTGCAGATCATACACAGAGGACCTCTCGTCCCTCGTCTACTCAGACAACTAACACAATATAGGTTCAGTTCTCGAGTGGATATGTATTTGCCGGGTGTTTCAACATTGATTAACCAGGTAAATTCAATGCAGTCTTAATCCTATGAAAGCCATCCAACAGCCCATAGAGATTATTTCATGTGAGATATTTGGAGAAGGTGCTGCTCGAAAGTACACATTCCTCGCCTCCTATTCTTCCCCTCTCGCCTTCGTTAAACGGGGAATCGCACATTTCTGCATCACAATAGATGCCTCTGCGATCACGGTTTCTGCCTGTTCCCACATTTCCCATTTCCTTTCCCCACCCCACTCTAAAAAGTTAGTTATTTTGAGAAATCACTTCTTGACTTGTCTTTAGGAAGTTGATTTTTATAAGCTAAAAATCCCTAAATTATGCACATGCATATGAGCTTAAAAATTGGAAAATATGCAAAATCACACTTTTTTAAACGCAGTACGAATTTTTCAGGTGAAGGAAATTCAATGTACATTTCATGCCTCTACTGAGTATAGTTGATCTATTCTTGTGACAACCAGCGTCAAAGTCAGGAATTCGCCAATGGAGGGCTAAGGGAAACGGTCATTTTACGAAACCTTTTCGAGAGGGAAGGTGGTAGCGGATGGATTTAGAACAGTTCCGGGGATTTACCACTCCAGCCAGCGCATAACAGCCTGAAAACTGTCAGATTGCTCATAAATAAACAGTTGGAAAACTTTTACTTTTTTGATTAAAATGACCGAAACATGCATAAATATGCACATATAAACGTAATTATGCATATGTTGAGAAAAGTGTAAAAACATGCATTTTTATCCATATACAAAATGGCAGGATCATGTCTTATAAGTATAGGAAGCGACTTCTATCTGGGTTGTATGTTCCTAGGTGGCTGCAAAAAAATATGCATCCCTCGTCAGCGTTTGAAAAGGGTGCAGGGCGATGTATCCGGTCGAAAACCCCTCTACGAGCCACTTGAGCAAGATTTGGCGATCACAACATAAGTGTTAATTGCGAAAATCTCATGAACGGAAATGGGCCCCAAGGTCATACAACTTTTGTAACCTATGGCAAACAAAAATGACCATAAGCGGCCAACGAGGCTAAACTCGGGGCTGCAATTCCCTTTTCAGCCCTTTTTTAGCTGGTAGTAACAGAGATGACCTGGGTAGTAGAGGGTAGTGTGTGGGGGAGCGAAAAAGGAAACAATAGGTATCAATATTTACATGGGACAGTCTTGGGAGGTGGAAAAGGGCATTGACTCATTTCGGATGTTGACCCAAAGAGTTATTAACGTAATACGCTTTTCTTTAGTCTACTGCTCGTCCATGGAGGCATAACTGTGCGCATGATAATGTCATAAGTCTCACTAGGAGTCTAGGTACTTTTGTAGGATTGCCAGCCACCAAATTTTCCCAATGAGTTGTGGCGAGTATACAATTTATCTACTTTTAGCAATTCCTAAGTTCTTTGCACAAAGGCGGTAGATGTATAAGATCTGTATTGGAGAATTAGGTTAAACAAACCAAAGGGGTTGACAATAAACTGAAATAAAATTTTCAAAACTGTTGGCAACCATTATCGACAATTTTTTTTTCCCCCGTTGAATGACAGGTTTTGACATCGCAGGAAGTATTTTCCCATTGCGGGTGTGGTTCGTTCCAGACATTTGTTCAGAACGTATGCATTGAAAGTGCTGGCATTGCAACTTGCATCATCGTATGAACCATTTGTTGTTGCATGGTCTCAGCGGCAACTTCATTACTGTCACAGATAAGGAATCCGACGACTCAAAGACTTTTGACTTTAAATCCAGGAAACGCATGATCCATACCATCGAGAAAGAGATAATACGTGAGCATCGTTCAAAATAAAAGCTTGCCGATCGACATCTGCCAGAGAAGCGCAGTGACAGAACTGACCTGAAACGCCTCACGAATCATCGCCCGAGGAAGACGTGATGGAACGAGTGTAAACGGAGAAGTGCCTACATGGTAGGATTCACACCCCTGTCCGTTGACCTTCATGCATCTTGCATCCTTAGTAGACCGACCTTTCGACAGAACCATATATTAACGTCAATAAAAACAAGCTGCTTTCTGCCTTCTGAAAAAAAAAAGACATCCCAACAAACAGCCGCTTCCGGAACTGGAGGCTCCTGTGGCAGAGCCTGTCGGAGATGGGCGTTCGCTTCCTTCAACGAAGCGACAGGCTCAATAACATCAAGGCATCTCCATGTGAATTATTTACTTCCGCCCACTCGCACCTTTTTCCATCCCGCATCTGACCGGTTCTCCGAAATTCACACCCACCATCCTTTCCCCGTTTCCTGACATCTCGAGGGCACGGCACATGATGCTCATGCCAACACCATAATTATTCTGAAGGTTAAGTTTGAATAGGGTGATAAAAAAAAAATTCCCAACCGTTNACACTTTTTTAAACGCAGTACGAATTTTTCAGGTGAAGGAAATTCAATGTACATTTCATGCCTCTACTGAGTATAGTTGATCTATTCTTGTGACAACCAGCGTCAAAGTCAGGAATTCGCCAATGGAGGGCTAAGGGAAACGGTCATTTTACGAAACCTTTTCGAGAGGGATGGTGGTAGCGGATGGATTTAGAACAGTTCCGGGGATTTACCACTCCAGCCAGCGCATAACAGCCTGAAAACTGTCAGATTGCTCATAAATAAACAGTTGGAAAACTTTTACTTTTTTGATTAAAATGACCGAAACATGCACATATAAACGTAATTATGCATATGTTGAGAAAAGTGTCAAAAAAACATGAATTTTTATCCATATAAAAAATGGCAGGATCATGTCTTATAAGTATAGGAAGCGACTTCTATCTGGGTTGTATGTTCCTAGGTGGCTGCAAAAAAAATATGCATCCCTCGTCAGCGTTTAAAAAGGGTGCAGGGCGATGTATCCGGTCGAAAACCCCTCTACGAGCCACTTGAGCGAGCCAAAGTTGGAAAGATTTGGCGATCACAACATAAGTGTTAATTGCGAAAATCTCATCTATGAACGGAAATGGGCCCCAAGGTCATACAACTTCTGTAACCTATGGCAAACAAAAATGACCATTTCAACGAGGCTAAATATCGGGGCTGCAATTCCCTTTTCAGCCGGTAGTAACAGAGATGACCTGGGTAGTAGAGGGTAGTGTGTGGGGGAGCGAAAAAGGAAACAATGGGTATCAATATTTACATGGGACAGTCTTGGGAGGTGGAAAAGGGCATTGACTCATTTCGGATGTTGACCCAAAGAGTTAACGTAATACGCTTTTCTTTAGTCTACTGCTCGTCCATGGAGGCATAACTGTGCGCATGATAATGTCATAAGTCTCACTAGGAGTCTAGGTACTTTTGTTTTGTTTCTTACAATAAAGGAATCAAATCGTGCAGCTTCGTTCCTGTCACAAACGCGTTCTTGATATCATCGAAAAAGGGACTTAATAGAAATACATCGTACTATTATCACAGATGGCAGGGCCCCCCAAGTGAGCCCATTCATTATTCAAAATAAAAACTTGCCGATCGGCATCAACCAGCGCAGCGCGCCGAGAAAACCGACCTGAAACGGTTCATTTTGGAGCGACCTCTGTTCATCGACGGGTATATCAAGTTCATGACACCACCGTCTGCACCTCCAAGGGCCTTCGCACGCCAACTGGATTTTCCATCTACGACAGCAGAAACAGACATGAATGACAAGTTTTGACATCGCAGGAAGGCGTCGAGTTTACTTAGAGGTGGAAGTATTTTCCCATTGCGGGTGTGGTTCGTTCCAGACATTTGTTCAGAACGTATGCATTGAAAGTGCTGGCATTGCAACTTGCATCATCGTCTGAACCATTTGTTGTTGCATGGGCTCAGCGGCAACTTCATTACTGTCACAGATAAGGAATCCGACGACTCAAAGACTTTTGACTTTAAATCCAGGAAACGCATGATCCATACCATCGAGAAAGAGATAATACGTGAGCATCGTTCAAAATAAAAGCTTGCCGATCGAGATCTGCCAGAGAAGCGCAGTGACAAAACTGACCTGAAACGCCTCACGAATCATCGCCCGAGGAAGACGTGATGGAACGAGTGTAAACGGAGAAGTGCCTACATGATAGGATTCACACCCCTGTCCGTTGACCTTCATGCATCTTGCATCCTTAGTAGACCGACCTTTCGACAGAACCATATATTAACATCAATAAAAACAAGCTGCCTTCTGAAAAAAAAAGACATCCCAACAAACAGCCGCTTCCGGAACTGGAGGCTCCTGTGGCAGAGCCTGTCGGAGATGGGCGTTCGCTTCCTTCAACGAAGCGACAGGCTCAATAACATCAAGGCATCTCCATGTGAATTATTTACTTCCGCCCACTCGCACCTTTTTCCATCCCGCATCTGACCGGTTCTCCGAAATTCACACCCACCATCCTTTCCCCGTTTCCTGACATCTCGAGGGCACGGCACATGATGCTCATGCCAACACCATAATTATTCTGAAGGTTAAGTTTGAATAGGGTGATAAAAAAAAAATTCCCAACCGTTTTTATGGGAGAAACACAGCTTCATGAATAAATAAAGATGCAATGGCTATGCATTGGACGGTTAGGTGTTGGTTTTTTATTTACAGCACTCCTGCAGTGTCCATTCACCCCGTTTAGAAGTAGATCGTAGAGGTAGGTAGATAGGTTTTTAAATGAAACTCCAGCGGTTAAGCTGAGATATTCTCGAAAAACTATAGCAGTACATTATATAGCAGTATAGCTGGCATTTCCCAAGCCCCCAAGCCACAGCTGAACGAATCAGCCAAACTTGTTCAAATTCATCGGACAGCCATGATAAAAGCAACGCTACAGCTGGAGTAAAATTTCCATTACTATTTCTATGCGAAATAGTACCATTTCTGAAATATTATTCGAAAATCTGTTGTAGGGAGCTAAGCGGCAACAATCAAAATAAAAAACTCAAACAGTGCCGGTTTTGATTTGTAGAGAAAATAAAATTCAAAGTTTTTCATGATTACAAACGTATCCAAATTTTACTTTAAAATCCCCCAACTATGTATTGCACGCCTTCCTGCTCCTCTTTTGCAGAGTTTTCTTTCACTTTCTGAAGCTTCATGGCCTCCTTTCTGCTGAAAGAATGCAGAATTCTTATGGAAAAAAAAATTATCGTAACAACTTGTATGTCCAATATCGACATTTTATCTCGCCATTTTTGCTTGAATAGACGGATCTCATTATCCCCCAAAAGAAAACAGGAAGTTTTTTTTTTTATTATTCGCACCCCCCAAGTGACCCCGGTTCGGCTCCCATTCTCAGTGCACGAGTGCACGGCCGCTACCTTCATGGAGCATTCGAGTTACAGCCCGAAGGGACGCACGATTCATTTGCCATCTTCATTCGGGTCGTAGGAAATCGCCGACGGAAAATGCACACCCCTTAAAGAAAGGAACAGATTTAAAGGAACCCTTGCCCGAAATTTCGCTATCAAATCCGAAATGGTTCGGTTATTTCACAACAGTCAAAATTGACTTTCAAATATCGTCCTTCAAATTATAGCAAAATCGTGCACACTCGAGCATGGAGGTCAGCAATACGAACAGCAATGGAAATATCACATTATCACCGAATTGCCATACTTATTCCAGGCGAGTGAGAGTCCATTTCCAGCCCATTTCAATGGTCGCAGCGGGAGCAATCTTCACCTGCCAAATCGGTGAAAAAGAGAGACGGAAATGCGCTGCCACGAAGCGTGAATGCTTCATGGCAGCACATTTCCCTATTTTTCAAAGTGGATTTTGAAAATTAAAGTCTCCAATAATTCCCACGTTCCCTGACTTTTGCCCCCACCCTGCCTCTTCCCCGATCCACTTAAATACTTTACAAATAACGATGAAACAGGAAAAGCAAAAAGAACCACCCAGACGTCATCGTGGCTCAGGATCCGAACGGGCGACCGCGCTTTCGTTTCCTGGCCTCGACCTTTTCTTTTTTGGAGGGGTATATTTTTAAAAATAATTTTCCCAGTAGGTGGCCCTCGAGAGTGAAGGATTCTTGGCTCTCACTCGGGTCTTCGTATTCCATGTTCTACAAACTATGAAATAGTTCAAGATGCCAAGAATCGCGGTCCCGATCCATCCATCAAAAAACTTCTTGCCATTCCGTCAGTTTGAGACTGCCAGGAACCGTAATGGCAAAGCACGGACTCTGCTGAAATTCCATTTGCGTCTGGAAAACTTCTATTTCCGAATAACGTCTACTCCGGTCACGAATATTGTCGTCCTTAACACAACCGTGACTCATAGCCGACGGTGTCGATCTGCGACGAGTTGCCAAACGAGCCGCTACACCTTTCATCGCGACTTTCCGGCCGAGTCGTGAGGCCATTGCAGACCATCACATTCTCCTCGGCCGAGTAAATGCGGAAAGGGAACACGCTTCAGTTCCACTCCGCCGGCTCATCTCTTTGCATCACTTCGTTTAAACGCAAAAAAAAGATTGATGGGATGAAACCCAGGCGTGACCCCGCATCGTTCCCCAACCCACGCTAAGCCAATGCCTATTTTCTCCCTCACGTCGTCGAGCGGACCCCATTCACGTCGCACGCCCAAAGGATGCGACAATAAATCGCTAGCCACACGCTCAACAGCGACTCTCGACCGCGAACCCTCTGCAAAGGATACCAAAGAAACTCTTCTTCGGAGCGACGTTTACTCCGTCCGTGTCGTGTCCGTTCTTCTTCAGCGGTCTTCATTCGAGTCAACTCGGCGAAACGAAATGGGCATCGACGTCGGTCATTCGTGGGAAGCACTTCCACGCGAGTCATTCCTCTCCGGGCAGAGAAAGATACACAAACACCCCAGACGATGACAGGAGGCTGAAAGAGACTCCGGTGGGAACCGCGGCCCCCGTCACGCCTTCTAAAATAAACCAGACCTCCTCGCCGTCACACGCAAAGACTTACACTCCACATCATTTACCCGAACGAAAGAACAAAAAAAGACTCACGAAAGCATGACATGACCCTCCAGACGGCAGAGCTCCTCCTCCGTCGGAACCAGACCGGCGACTAAACATGCAGGCGAACATCCTCCGTTCCGACGGCTGCATGTGCCGTGACGTCACCACTAACGGATTCTCTGATTGGTTGGAGACCCCGGCAGACAGACCTGCCCCTCCCCCGCCCCTCCAACCTTCCTTCGTGCAGGTGCAAGTTTTCACGACCCCACACGCACCAGACGCCTCAGTCTAATGGCTTTCTTTTTTTTCCGGCAGAGTCGGTGGCCAGACGAGGATACAGATCCCTGTCACGCGATATCGTCGTCCTTCAAAGTTACGCCGAGGGTCGTTCGAGCCCGTCGAAACGGGATACGATTCGGAGGTCCATTCGAGTTCGTTCTTTCCTGCAGCCGGAAGCATTCACTTCCGCGGTCAACTAATTTTTACCTCTCAAGTCACCGCAGTCGTTCGGTACAGATTACGAAATGGCGAATTCGATCGAAATGGGAGCCGTGAGGATTTCTGGGCGTAACAGTGGCCACAAAACCATATGGTCAGTGAGGTTGCCTAGGGAACGACAGTGTCGCTAGATGGCAGCGTGTGCGGCAGTCGACCAGCGAATGAGGTTAATATCTGTGATACCCTATTTGTCCTATTCGTGTTCGTTGTCGTCCCATTTTCACTCAATGGGCGTCAAGAAACGTCCTTCGTGGCCGTGATGAGGGCTGAATGATGGTGGTGAATGATGATGAATGATCGACGCGAAGGAAAAGTTCTTCGTGTCGATTTTCGTCCTGCAAAAGATCTTCTGCAGGAGTTTACATGGGGTCAAGGGAAATCGTTACGTCGAGTATTAATTATTTGCATTTGTATTTGCAATGAGGAAATTGGGTTTTTGGCCTTCCGGCACACCGAAGGGAGAAGAATGGGGTCAGAGTCCACCGGCTTCACGAGACGCGTGTGAATGAGATCGGGGATCGACCGCACGCAAAATCACTCCATACATTTTAAACACATTAGTCAAATCGCTCCCATCGTAACGGGAACGTGCCCCGAACCGGGAACGCGATCGCTTCGCGATGACGTCACGCGAGAAGACACTCGATTCCCGAGTCACGAAACGAATGATGCGATGAAGAGTCGATCGTGAAATGTAAACAGTCAGCAAAATGGTCAACACCGGGACCCGAAGCGCCAAAGTGATCAAAAAGATCCTTCGCCCATCCCAAACAACTATTTTAAATTAATTTTCACCGTACGTTTCACTTTCACTACTTGGGTTCACTCGATGAATAGGCCTAATCCTCGGACGAGAACGTCGAGGCGTTCCGTGGGGAGGAGAAAGAACTCGTAGGCCCTGCTCCGACCACCGACAACTTCAAGCACCACGCGAGATACTCGAGACACGAGTGGCCCGCAATGCAGAGGACTGCCGTCGACGCTCGCGACATCTGCACCAGCGCGAGCGAACAACCAGCACCCGAGGCGACATCTGCGCTCGTAAAGCGAACCGAGCCCAGTCGGGACGAGGCCTCCGCTCGGGATGCAGGCTCCTCTCGACGTCTCCCGAAGGCTGAAAGGTAAGGCACTCCCCCGACCTTTTCCCAACCAAGCGAGAACGAACGTCTCGGTGTGATGACGCCGTCTGCTCGATTCCTTTCTTCAGCCGTGTCACTGATGTCATGTTTTCCTCTTTCTTTTTTATCTCTTCGTTCCAAAAAATCTCTTCAAAATACTTAGCCTAATTACGATCGCAATTCATGACGAAGCGAAATTCCGTATCGAAATTTCTAGTGCACGGCACAGCATTAACATATGGCTGGATTACTGTATCAGATTCTACTTGATCCAGAATTGCAGTTACGTAATTAACGGTTCCATCCGTCGAGTCCCTTTACCGTCAGATGATTCATTTTGATTTTTCCAACTGGGAAACAGATGGAAAGTGCCTTCCACTGACAGGTGAGGCACTCCCGATCTTCGCGAGCGAGAACCTAGGTCAGTGGCGACATCTGTGCTTACGTATGCGAACTTCATCGGTTTCCCTCTGGAGGCTCGGTTGCCCTTTCATCACGTTCAAACGCGAACGAGTGAATGCGGGGTCATTTTCCTGCAACAAGTCTTTTAATGCCCAAATTCTGGTTTCATACAAAACAAAGAATTCTCTTCTCATCCGGGGAACATTTAATTACAAGACTCCACGGAAATAAGTGAGCTGCATGCAGGGGATAGGCCACTCCAGACCCCTTTTTTTTCGACTACTTTCCGAACTACGAACTTCCCCCCCACAAAAGGGGGCGCCAAAAACGACGAATCCGGCCTCGGATCACCTTTTCCCCTCGGTTGCAATGCACATGAATAGAAAAAAAAGATACACGCACGAAAAAAAAAGGCACAGGTACCCTCTGATTGGGATGCTTGCTCTCTCCGAGACTGGGCAAAATTTTTTTTGCGTGCTACGAGAATTCCGATGACAAAAACACACTCCCTTCCGGCGTATCACAGGTCATCGATCGATGGATTGATCGATTCGGCCGAAGGTCGATGCTACGGGGGTGTAGATAGCACGCGTTCCTCGCCCATTTTTCCACGGAGTCGGCAAAATTAACTTGGCACACAGCGGGAAGACAGACCCGATATTGCAACGCGGGCGGCGTGGACTCGACGCCGCACGAAACCGCCCCGAGATCAGGCATCGCACGACGACGACAAAAAAAAAATTACCGTGGAAGACCGAACGAATACCAAAAAAAAAAGACCAGAACTTCCGAGGAACGGAATCCTCTCTCTCTCCAAGACCAAAAAAAAAAAAAGTAAGTAGACGGCGTGTTCCAGGGTCACACGTATCACTGCATTGAGCACTCGACGGTATCACGGCTGGCAGTGTGTGCCTTCCTCTGAGATTCCACACACCCTGGGGGACGATCCACCGCTCCGAAAAACCAGCCAGCCACTCACAGCCTCGAAGCATCGCAGTCGGCGAAATCGGACAGGAGCTGCACGGCATACGCGAGCCTCTCGTGCACCGCCGCCTCGCAGCCGTGCTCCGCGATCGACGAGAGGAGGAAGGTCTGGCTCACGCGATCCCCGTTCACGTACATCACCAGGTAGTCCTCCTCGTCTTCGACGCCGGCCTCTTCCGGCCCCATCCGCCGCCTGCTCGTGCCTGAGATCACGATCTTGGTGTGGTCCTTGAAGAAGTTGATCTGCAGGGGAAGAGAGAGAGAGAGATCGAAAATCGAAAAAATCTCTAACGTCGAAAACCACCAGAATATCGTGTCCCACCTGGAAGGTGCCATCGTCCAGCTGCATCACTATGGCCTTGGGCGACCGACTCCACCGCTCCATGAAGGGAAGACTCGCGGCCGAGGGCGAGACTGGACTCCCCACCTCCCCGCCCTCCGTCAGGTTCTCGTCCATGAAGTGAGCAAAGTACCTGAGGAGGGTGAATCGCTCGCTCAGGCTGGACGGGACGCACGACGTGGAGTGGACCGAGTGCTTCCCCCGCACGTCCCGAACCTCGATCCTCCTGCGATCCGTCACACGGTGTGCACATCCATCATTTTCCCGAAAAGTTATCGGTGTGCGTGCACGAGATGCAAGACTCACCTCTTGTCGGGCGAGCAGGAAATTCGGATGTTGTCGTTGAAGAGCACTCCGACGGTGCGGTCGGACAGCTGGAACCCGAACCCGTACTTATTGCTGTAGTCGATCCACTTGGATATGAAAGGCGGGGTGTGATTGACCAGGACGGGAGTCCTCGTCCCCCTCCCCTTCTCCAGGCAGCGCTGGATGCAGCGGAGCATGTGCCTTGTGGTCGCGGCCCTGGACCGGCTCCCGGGCGAGTCTGAGATCAGCGCCGGGACGTCCGGCTTCACACGCATCACAGACGGCTTCTCCGACATCTCTCGAAGGCTCTGACTCCGACACAGCCCGTTCGAACCCTTCTGGAAGCACGAGAGGACGACGATGCATCGGTCGCATTCGAGTATCGAACGTTAAATTTAAGCGTTTTCTCGGCCGAACGGTTCGTTTTGGAGCGACCTCCGTTCATCGTGGGAAATATCGATATCGTGGCACCACACCGCCTGCATCTACTCTCACAGTCAGTTCCATATCGTGATAAAGCGATACGCCAGTTATCATGACACTCAGACCGATACGAGCTTCTGAATAGTCGATTCCCCCCGCCTTGTTATGCAACACCCTCCCCGACATTTCCCTCGGCACCCAGGCGCCACCGCGCCCAAGCTCCACGACCAGCCAGACCGAACGCTCCAACTCGAACCGTTCGGCTCCGCGGAGATTTCGCCCGGTTAACGTACGGCTCGGGACGGCTTGCGAGTCGAGGCCGGACCCTTGTTCGAGGAGGAAGACGAAGAGGAAGAAGAAGGTTGGTGATTGTTCATGCGCAGGGAGAGGACGCAGGACATGATGCGGTGCATCTCCTCGTTCCACCCGCCGCTGCCGCCACCGCCTTCCTCCAGGTTGCTGGACTGGGGCCTGAAAATACACGAGGCTCTTCATTTCTCTATCCGTTTGTGCGATAGCGAAAAACCAGAGTTTCGGTTTCGTGTGCCAAAAATGCGATCGTCGATAAAAAAAAAAAGAAATAAAAAGATAGCCATTGGACCTTACTGCAATAAATACAATTTGGAAACAGCACATCTTGAGAACACTCGAAAGCAACGACAAACAGCGCAGTCCCTATCAGAAATCCGCGACACCATTCAAGGTCTCACTATCGTTACTTCCGAAAAAAAAAAAACATCCAGAGCAATTTCCAGATCCGAAAGAACCAAGAACCGCATTCCCTTCCCTCCTCACCTGGTAACAAGAACGCTGGACGCGAACTTGGGCGGCTTCTGGCAGCTCGACGTCGGCAGAGACTTGGGCACGAACGCCCTGAAGAAATCCCGCCCCAGGATGTGGGCCGGGCCCGGCCTCGCCTCTGGGCTCGGGTGCAGCAGCTCCCTGATGAGGGAGCAGGCCGCGGGGGAAAGACTCGGCGGGAGGATGAACTTGTTGTGCATGATGCGGTAGTAGGTGCCTTGGAGGGTGGCCGTTTCGAAGGGGGGCTGGCCCACGAGCATCGCGTACCTGTTTGGCGGTTACACACTCTTTATTTGGCACATTTCTGGATGCCTTTTTTTTTTCTTACTAATGGGGAGACTTGGGTGAATACAGGATATTAAAGGGAAAATATAAAATATAAACATAAAAAATAACAAAAACAAAATAAAGAACAAATTAGGATTATCCACTTGTGCATCTTTGCTCTCATTCTCACTTTGCGAAACTTTCCCTATGAATGGATATGTTCCCAACATATTTCTAAAATTTCATTGAAATTGATTTTGCCATAGTAAAATTGCCACGATCTTAAAAGAAATCGGACTTAGAAATTGAAAATGGACATGAATCCCTTCTTGTTGCCCGGTCCCCCCAACTGATTCTCCGATGAAGACGGGGAGAAAATGGGAATACTTTACGAGCGAATTCTGTTTTGAAACATGATCTAATAGTCATCAACTGCAATAAAACTCATCATCCGCAATAAAAAGGCCAGCAAAAAAAAAGAACATGATCTAGCCTGGAGCGCTTGTCCTACACAGGTGCGATGAATCTGGAAGAAACTTCGAAGGAGAATATCCACGGAAGCACGCTGCAAGTTTCATAGAGATATCTCTGGCGAGGGCAGAGATACACAGACCGGTATTTTCTCGCCGTACAGGAATTTATGATCTCGGAACCGCGATTCCCCTTTCTTCCTATTAACGGGAAGCTCTTACGCCATAAATTTCCCAATAACCCAGCCAACAGTCAATTACCGCGACCAGTACCAGGCACAGACCGAGAAACATAACTCGTCCCCTCCCCTCCCCCCCCCAACCGCACCCCCTCCCCTCCCCTCCCCTCCCCCCGCCCCCGCCCCCGCCCCCGCCCCCCCAGAAAGAAGATACACAAGCTCACATGATGCATCCCATGGCCCAGGTGTCCGACTCGAAGCAGTGCCCCTCTTTGTTCAGCACCTCGGGGGCGATGTAGTTCGGCGTCCCGCAGATCGTCCTGCAAAACCGAACGCGCCAGAGTCAGCATCACAATTTTCTCTCAAAGATCTCTCAGCATTCCTTCCGGCAACCATTCATCGACGCGATCGACTCCTCGACAGATCCGAGTCGAATCGGCTTCCATAACTCATCGGAAACAAAAGCCAGACCCTCTCTTCGAACGGCGGGAACAATGGAAAACGATTTTCCAATCGCTCCACTCTCGGCGCCACCGCCGACATAATGCGCCGCGACCGGCCGACGGAATCCGAGGAATGCGCGAAACCGGGCAAGCCACGAAACGAATTAGACCGCAAGTATCGCCGGACGGAATGCCGACTCTCGCTCCGACCCTTAGGGTAGAGGAGAGACGAGTCCATGAATCCCAGATGAGCACGTGAGACAAAGGGAGATGAAGGGGAACTTTTTTTACGTTTTTTTTCCCCTCTCGCCCCGAAAGTGAATACCGGCCAACAAAAGGGCTAATCACCGGCTAGCTCCAAGATTTTTCTACCCCCTTCCTGGAAGCGAATCGCGAGAATCTCCCCCCTTCCGAGTCGATATCCTTCGGGGTGTCCTTGACTCCTTCCGTTGTGCCCAAAGGCAGTGCTGCCAGATACAGCTATTCGTAGCGGAAACGAACCCCCCCTCGTCTCAACGGTTGCACTCTCTCGCATCTCCAGTTGCAAGCTAACGAAGTACCGCGCAATCATTCCTTCAATTTATGCGTCCCGAAAAAAAAAAAAAGCCAGGCCGTATCCCCGTGAAGGGAAACCACCTCTCACATCTGCCTCATCCCACTTATCGCCAACCATGCGTTCAGTTCCGGACGCCACTCCCCCCCCCCCCCCCCCCCC
>CAJPEV010004364.1:0-22772 GCA_905338385.1 Darwinula stevensoni | reverse complement strand
CCCCCCCCCCCCCCCCCCCCCCCCCTCCCCCCTCTTCACTCTCCCCCTTCGATCGATCTCAACCAATATACGTAGGGAGGGAGGGAGACCGAAAATGAGGCCTTACAGAGCGGGTATCGAACCGAGGGCCACACCTCGGCCAAGCAGAGAGCAATATCATTTTCTTCTCGATTTCCCCCTTCCTTTTTCCATCTTTTTCAATTTAAACGAAGGACCAGGATCGACCGCAGCCTGGCCACTCCAATCTATCCTGGCACGAGCGCGGCTTTATGTATTCCTGCCGGTGAGTCTAGTCTTTAGAAGATCCACTTCTCCTCCGTAGGAATACGGACGGCTTTCTATCTCTGATTTCTAATTAAAATTCGGGTGGAATTTGCTCTTCCTCCATGTCCCTTGAGGAACGATCCAATCAGGTTCAGTTCCTCTCAATCTACGGATCATTATGCCTCCCCCCCCCCCCCCCCCCCCCCCAAAAAAAAAGCCTATCTGAACCTATCTATCTGGGGCATTCTGGACATTCGATCTGGGACATTCCATAGCGTGGGAACTGCAGTTCAAAGGATCTCAGCCAGAATTTCAAATATCCTTTTCGAGTCCTAACGTGCATTTCGTGATGCGAAGACGTGCAGCGGCATAGCGATGAATGGGAAGAGACGACGGAAGCGGGACAGAAAGGGTGAGAGGAAGGACCCATTCACCCCCTCCTTCCCATTCACCTTGTCCTCGTTCACCCCGTCCTTCCCGTTCACCCTGTTCTTCTCCTTCACGCTTTGGCTGGCGTGCCGATCCGCCAGCGGGTGACAGCTTCGACTGTGCCAAAAATGAGAGGACTCGCCGGCCAACGTGCGAAAACATGACAGCGGCCTGAAGAAGGGGAAATGTTTTCCCGTAACTTCTGTCTCTTCGTAAGGCGTTTCAAAACGTCACTTACTTTAAATTGCAGCTCATACAAGCATGCCCACGGACAGAAGTCTTCCTTAATTTTTTATTCATCTGCAAGCCGGAAAGAGATTTAATAATGAGCCGTGTTCCAATGTAAATATCTTGAAAGCATTGCGAGTCTAGATTACGAATTTAGGGTAGAAACACTCGAGGCATGAATCTCGGCAAACGGTGAGAGGATGAAACGAACTCCAGACCATGCATTCGAAGAACCCTTGGAAACTCCATCGAGCGGCAAAACGAATTCGACGGTTAAACGGTTCCTAGTACCACTTTCGCATTCGCGCATTAAAGAAACGCCACGAATTCCTCCGTTTTATTTCGCAGACCAGGATTTCACGAGCACGTATGCACGATGGCTCCATGCGAATGCATTCGGGGGTTCTTTCCGCTTCCCACGCCAACACGAATGTGCATGTCCCAGTTCCAAGGAGGTCTCCCTTCGACACACGATGCATTTTTCGAGTCTGCCGCGAGATGGCACCACTGGCGCGGTTCGATCCTATAACCCTGTTAGGGCTCGTCTTACAGGGATAAAAGGAGAGTGCCTGAAATTACCCGGCAAAAAAATACATCTCGCTCTCACCGGTTCCATTCTAGTTACTTATCCTACATAAAGGGCACTTCCATCCCCATTTCATCCTGTTCCAAGGAAACGTTGCAGGAAAGTTAAATTTGATTACACTGTGCCAAAATTTAATTTGTAGCAACGAAAGTAATGAAATTTCTTAAGTACGTAGAACGTTACAGGAAAAACCCGAGTTAACAAAGAAAATCATTTCAATTTCGTGAGCTTGGGAATATATGGCCTGAGTGGGTCTGGATGTTTATCCATATTATCCAGACATATTATCCAGACATTCTCTTCGGAAGAGTGATGCGATACTCTCAAATAAGGGGCTACTCGTGACCTTAATCAAGTTTCACCTGGACCGTTCCATACTTTCCATCGATTTTACACCTTTCTCGAGGGTCTCTGGACCTCCTACGCAGGAGATCGATGGCTATGCCTAAAACAGCGTTTGCCGAAACCACCACGACCGGATCCGGACTCGTTCCGGTTCGCGAAGCATTCGACGCGGTTCGCCGCCGGAATGTAACAATTGCTGCACTTCGCACTCGTGCAAAATGCAGCAATTGTTACATTCTGACATTCTGGTCTTACATGCTGCATTCACGCTCAGCGATGGGAATCCGACTATCGATTCGAACGGTGAGAGGACGTTGCTCTCTCGGCATTTTTATCTTCTCGCGTCGTCCATGAAACTGGAATTAATTTGGACAAAAGATAAAGCGAGAGAGAGAGAGAGAGAGAAAGAGAGAGAGTGAGAACGCTTGCGACACCGTCGTGACCGTATAGGGCTTCCCGTTTTGTCGGAAGTCCCTCGGCTCCTCATTATGGAGATGAATTCCCGAGGTGAAGGAACAAATAAAGGGAGACGGTGAAAAGGGGAGGGAAAAGGGGAGGGGGAAGGGGAAGGGAAGCAACAAGAGAGGGCGAGAAAGACGAATGATGAGTTATTTAAAATCTTTCCTCCCTTCCTGTCTCGTCTCTTCGCCTTCCCGCGTTTTCCTCGATAAATTATGCAATTATCACGACGTGGCCATTATGCAGTGGAAAGTACGAAGGGAATTTTCCTTTCATCCCGTACGGATGCAAGTCATTGACATGTGTGCATTTCTGCCATCGCCTGCTCGGGAAGGGAAAATAAGGCGTTAGGGCCTAGCACCCATCTGCGCCACGTTCACTCGTCCCTAGGGAACCCGCATTTTTAGCGAAGCGAACGAAAGGGGCCTTAAACCTTTTTGAGCCTTAAACCAACCTGGATGACCCCCCTGTAATCAAGGTGAGAGGAGGGACAAAAAAAAAAGGAAGACCGCGGTTATTTCGCGCTTGGCTTTCGGTAATTTCCCGGCAAGGACGCGGTACTGTTTCCGCGCAGTAAAACAATCGAGGAAGACAAGCTCGATGGATCAGAAGGAAAGGCTTCCGGCTTCCGACGCCCCTCCCGATTCAAAGGGTTTCATTCATCGTCCCGGGGTGTGGGGGAAAAAAAAATCAAAGAGAAACGCAGAATCATGCATGCGTTCATCGAGGTTCGTGTCGTGCTCATCCGTCTGTCCGAGACCGAGGGGAATCCAGACGACGCGAAATGGGCCTTACGTGTCTTCCATGTCTCATCGAGAGGGGAGAGCGGAGACGGGATGCTGGAAGATGAAGCGATCGACGGGTTCGCGATCGGCACCGATCACATTTTCGAGAACGAGAACACTTTCCTCGCGGCAGGAACACGGGAGAGCCGAGCGACAGCCGCACGAGAAGGAGAGCGAGTGGAGTGGAGGCACGGAGGGGAACGGGGCAGGGGAGAGGATCCGAGAGAGAGCCTGCGCGCGGCCTCGCTTCACCTCATGCACCCGCATCCCTGCCGATTTGCTCCGCGATGCCGTCGGTCGACCGTCGGGGACGGGATGCCGTCAGAGATGCACGCGCACTCTGCGAGTGACCTTGCCTCGCTCTTCCGAGGTCGTATCGCACGTCTTGACGTTCGTCTCCGGCCTCCTATTTCGTTTCGCCGACGAGCCGACGCTTTCGGTCGGACCGACGAAGTCGTCTACGGTTGAAATTTGGGTCAAAGGAAGAGATTTAGCGCGTTTCCAACAAAAAGTGAATAAAGTTGCGTAAGTGCTTACGTGCTGTGACTCGTATATAACGCGACATGCATCTGGTGGGAACGAAAAAGCAATTAAAATGCATCCAGTGCTCCCGAGCTGGTGAAATGCTGACCGCACGTGGACGATGCAAGCTTCTAGTCATAAATCGAGAGCATGCACCCCCATACCCCCCCACACCCCCTCCCCAACATACACCTTCTCGTAAACATTCTCCCGCGATTCATCGTTTCCTCGAGGAGCACCTAAAATTCCTGCCTCATAAAGAGAGGATCAAAATAGCTAAATCGGATCGGAAATAATCAATGGAGATTAAGAACCTCTACGGAGATAGACGAAAATGGAAGCATGCCATCTGGGCTTGTTTCGGCCCGACCACGAAGGACCGACTGTGTCGTCGGGATCGAGGATTCCCGAGCCGACGAAAGCAGACCCGATTCCGCAATGCAGTAACGCAGTGCACGACCGAGTCGGTCCTCTCGTGGTACACTTCCTGCCTTTCTTCTTCGCTCGACGTCTGCCTGCTCGCGATTCTCGACGGCGGTGAAACGGAGGCGGACGAGAAACCGGATAAGGCCGAAACGCCTTCCTGTCGTCAAGGCCTCATCCAGCCATTCGTCTATCGGTCTGTCGTTCGCTTCGACACGAGCGAACGGTGCCGATGCGAACGACGTCCCGATCGGAACTCGTCGGTCGCAGCAGGGGTCGCTCTCGCTTTAAATTCCGTCCCCGCCGGTTCGCGGTTACGATTTGGGTCGGATTCGAGGCGTTGGCAACGAGCCCGCTAGGCCGAATGCCCGATCCGAGTCGAGAGGAAAACAGTAGTCGAGCGAGAGACAAGAGGGAAGAAGAGCCTTACAGCGGGAGAGATGACGTCCCGAGCGGAACATGCCAGACGAGCTCGTTCGCGTCTCGGCTGATGGAGACCCCCATCATCCTCGACGGGAACACGCGAAAGGAGTGCTGCGGTGTCCTCCCTCCACTCGCACGAACGAGAGGAAACGGGTGGACTCGGAGGTTCCTCCCTCACGGGGAGAATGTCTTCTGTTCCTCCCTCACCGGGCGGATGCCTTCTATCTGCCCCTCGATTCTCGCTCGTAGCGTGGGGCAATAAATGCACAGCGGGAGGGCTGCACTATCGACTGAAAAACCGAGGCAATTTAATACGGATTTAACGTGCCTGGATGAGGATGAATAAGGATAAGGATAAGGATAAGGACGAAGATATAACGTCTTTATCAGTACTTATACAGTCGTTGGCCCCCTGTAGCTAGATGGGGCAACATCATCCTCAGATACGTCAAGATATGCTTATTTTCCCTGACGCATCTCAACAAGTACGAAGCGCCCGACCCATATGTCATCGGAGTACTCGTTACTTCCAAGCAAGCCCTTCCGACCCCGACCCAGCCGAGCGCTCCTTCAGTAGTGAAAAAAAAAAACCAGGAAGGCCAGACTACACGGCTGTGCGTAAACACTTGCGAAACGGACAGGACGCGACACCTGGCGGGATCGGGGGGAAGCGTCACCTTTGTCCGCTTCAACACAGAATCCGCTCGAGACGAGTCCGGCGCCACATCGGTTCAGAGCCGTAAAATTCACTCCATATGGCTACCATCAAATTCGAGCCTCTTTGATATCTTGAAACTTGTTACAGTTTAAACTGCATCAAGTTTTTTTTTCCCAAATGGAAACAGCATGGAGTCGCGCTCCGGGGAGCTCTTATCCGATTAATTTTATTTTCAATCATCACTCACCCAAAGTATGTGGAAACACCTGGAGGACGCGAGCCGACCGAGGACCTATTTTGTTCTGCAATCGCTGCATTGCTCCTTAGTGAAATACAATCGAATGTCCAATAAAATGAAAATCATCCGAAATGTCTAGATTCCAATCCGATATTTGCCGTGCCATGCCATGTCGACAAAGCCCACACAAGGGTGAACGAATATCCCTATATCATGTTCAATTGTTAATCCCGACCGTCATATTATATGAATATATAACTGTTAGAAATTTTGAAGTCCTCTACGGACTACGGGTCGTTTAGGGCCGAATTTCCCCCCTGGGTCAAGTCGATCTTTAAAGTTTTTTTTGAAATGTCATCTCAAGGCTGGGACTATGGATAACCTGCGTCTAGACTGGAATCTCAGTTTAGCATGCAATGCGTGGGGAGAAAGNCAGAGGCGAAATTCCTCACTTTTACTCGTTTCCCCCCCCCCCCCCCACCCCCAATTTATTCTTCAATTTCGCTTTCCTGTCACAGAGTATCGAAGCTGACCTGCCTGTCATTGCAGTGAATAATGTTGAGGAGCAAGGAATTCTCAGTCTAGAAAGTTCATCAGGATGGGGATCGAAAGTGCGAAGACTCGTTTTTGCCATTTCGACACCTTGCACATCCAAGTTTTACACGAGGTTTACTCGCATTGCAGTTACTCACGTGAGGAGTCGATCACTGCTCGTGAGAGCACTTCCAAGGAATAGAAAGGACTCCCATCTCTTGGAAACACCCTGACGGATGACGGCCGAGGAAACGAACTCGCAGAAGTAAATTCCGTGCGGGTGTTTGCACCCGGTTCCCGGCTGGGTTTACACACACGGTAGTGCACTCGCTCGAAAGTTACTCTCATCGTTCTCATGGACGACCGTTGTTTGCGCGCGTACTACCGAGGAGCGGGGTAAACTCCTGTTCGGTGGAAGTACTCTCCCGGAAAACGGTCGTCTGTTTGAACCATTTTTTTTTTCGAGTAACTTCCGTGCGATTGTACTACTCGGTGTAAACACGCCCCCGAGATGGAAAACAAAAGCTTTTAGAGTAAGAATAGAAAAATTAGTCTGCCCCGTCACCTCATTGACGTCAATCGTGAATGTTTAAAATGCAAAACTGGAAAACTTGTTTCACGCGAGAGATCCAGCGGATAGAGGAGGGAAAAATGAACGATTCTGGATTCTAAGCGATGGAACAACTGTGACGAGAATTTCCCATCTCGAATGGCGCTCGTGGCTTCTCGCAATCGAGAAACGGGAGAGAAAGAAGAATAAGTAATTCGAATGAAAAGAAGAATTAAATTTAAAAAGCTGGCTTTCGACCTTCCCGGAGAGGAATCGGCTCTTGCGAGAGAGAAACAGTCTGCCTCTTCCCATCTGTTATGTCGGGTACGAGAGTAAATGCCTGCCGTTATCACCATCGAGAGTCACGACCGGAAAAAAAGCAGTCTCCCGGTTGGCATAGAAATAATCTTTTCAGGCATTCTGCTTCGCTCGTAACATCTGTAAACGCAGTAGAATACCTGTTATGCAAATCGCCCGCAGAGGGCAGATCCATCTCTTCAATTATAAAACAAACCAGTCCAGCTTTCACTGTTACTGATTGTGAACCCCGACTCGAGCTAGGGTTCAAACATCATATCAACGAGACAGTTACGCTAGGAACACGGTATTTTTTTCAACTGCAAAGTAGCTTGCAGGCGTAATTTAAACGTTACCCCAGTTCCGCTTTGGCGATTTCACGAAGCTAAAAGGACAACAGAGGCCGAAGAATCCCTAGGCAGCGCGGGATCTCCCACCTCCAACCCCACAACGACCGAGTCAGCGCGCGAAATGGGACGATCCTCGAACCTCCCAGGGATCCCGTCCCTCGTCAGAGATGAAAGACGACGAGGAGGCACTCCCGAATCAGGCGAACAATTACACACCCACTTAAGCCACTCGAGTCTTTCATGCGCTCGTAGCCTCTCACATTTCTTGTCGCTTCAGCGGCGCACATCTTCAAAGTAAACTCTATTTGACCATGCTCCATCGAGTGCTACGTTTATGCCACATTTCCTCCAATCACCTCCCATACAGGAGTCCCTCATCTCCCGTATTGTTTCATTTTTTGGAACATCCCTTACTAAAACTACGAAATTATGAATTACTTTGGCTTTCACGCAAAACTTTCGTTCGCCCGGCGACATCACTGCACCTTTCATTACGTCACATTCGATCCCTCGTCTCTCGATACTTTCTGCGATTTCTTAGATACTTCCTACTTTTTTAAATATGCATCCACACTTCCGAGAGGCTTACATCGACCTTCACGCTTTCCCTTGGGCGCTGCGCGGAAGGAGAATCGACACGCGAGCGAAACTCGCCATCGTCGAACAGATGCTCGGAGGTCCGGTGCCGCGGCGGTACGGGGCAGTACCCGACGAGAGAGAGGAATAATGGATCCGGGAGAAAGTATGAGTGCAGTGGGTTATGGAAGGGGGCAGGTGGGTATTGGCCAACGTCCCTATACGTATGGTGGACACAGGGCCCTTTAATTCGGATTCAGGACAGGTAGGGTAGGTGGCCTTTCCGACCTTGACGCCACTCGCTTCCATCCAGCCCCAACGGTCTCTCCGCTTTTCTCTCGGGTGAAAAATGGCCGGCTTCGTTATGATCGTCTTCGTGCACCTGCCGCGATCGCGGCCTCGTTTCGGGGGGAAACGGGGTCCGGTCGGGTTCAGATCGCCGGGGATCGCGAGCCCCGGTGGAAATGCAGTCGACGGCGGCCGATTTCGAGTCCTGGACGCGATTTCGCGACCTGGAATCGCGATTAACGGACGCGGATGAACCGCGGAACCATGAGGCTTTTGTATGGAAGGGCTTTCACGTGGATTTATACGGCATACCGGCTCCATTCTCTACGCTTAGCAGGGCTGGAGATGTTCTTTTTTTTTTCTTCTTCTTCCTGGTGTGACCCCTTGAACCCGTCTGTCGGGTCCCTCGAAAAAGAAGATAAAAAATCACTCTCTTCTCTAAATGGCAACCATCTCAGTCCATGCATTTCCAATATGGCCAGGCACTGAAGCCAGGCACTGTAGCCAGGCATTGAAGCCAGGCATTGAAGTCAGACAAGAGACAGAAAACATGTTTTGGGGCATGGCCTTCGATCGATGATGCAACCATCTCGTCCATCGGGTTCTCTCGGTTTTATCTCCGTTTTTCTCATGCCTTTTTTTTAACACCAGAGGATTAAAAAAAAAAGTGTCATCTCTCATTCATCACGAACAGTTCGAGCTCGACAAAGCCACTCGAGTCAGAGAGCGCAGAATATTTCGAGGAAATCCTCGAGAAAAAAAAGTTTCGCGCCCTCGCGTATTGTGACACAACTCCTTCCATCTGCAGCTTAATGAAGCAGAGGAAATAAGCAGTCTTGTGAATGCAGGCCCCTATTGACAGTGAATGGAAGGTCAAAGAGAAGTGTTAGTAGTGATGTGTCAGCATCACTTTTGGCAACCTCTTCTTTTCCTGTCCGATTACGAAACTCCGGTCGGGAAGCGAAGCGAGATCTTGCCCAGCTCCACGTACTGGTACGTGCAATGTGGTGCATGCAAAGTGATCGTGCAATCTCTTTCGAAGATGAGCCAACTTCCTTTCCCGATTTTGGCGCTCGAAAATCCGTCTCTGCTTCATTTCAGTTCTTGGGATCGACAAGGAAGTTGTTTTTTAAAGCAATTCTGCAACTCTAATTGCCATGCACTGTAAGGAATGGGTCTGGGGTAAGGACACGTGCAGTATCACAAAGACGCCCATTGTAACACGCCCCGTCACGCAAAATAAGAGACCCGTTAGCTCAGTTGGTTAGGGCGCCGTGCTGATAACGCGGAGGTCGCGGGTTCGAACCCCATGCGGAATCGTTTCCTTTGTTTTTTTCCTCTTCGGCAACTCCGTCTTTGGTGAAATGCGCTTTCGCAGATTCCTAGCAACAATTAACGATGGGGGGGGGGGGATAGAAGGGATATGACGTTCCTCGTTGTTTCATACAAGCGCCAGGAATGGGCCTTAGTCATCGAGAAATTTCTGCGAGAATTCCCGGGAATACCTGGGGTTGCCTAGATCATCACTAAGAGGAGCGCGAGGGGTTCAAGGAGGCGAGGATTCCAAGAAATCCGAATGCCTTCGTGAAGCGAAGACATCCTCTAAAACCGCCATAACATGGATAGCCTTGAGATATAGGAGTTGCTCGTATATGGGCGTCGGTTCCTCTATATACGAGATTCTCACGAACTCCCTGGCACTCCGCCCTTTAAAAGAGGCAAAACAAAGGCCTGCCTTCTCCGCGCTCCCGTTATTTATTCCACTCCGAAATCCCTCTGAGAAAAGAAGCATGTGCGACGACGGGGGGAAAGGCATTCGCGAGATCGCCGCTCCGAATGTCTTCATTATGCAGGCAACGGGGGAGGATGGAGAATGGATTCGTGACGCAATCGCCCTCTGGCTCCCTCGGGTTTCATTCATGCTCCGAGTTTTAGGAGTGGGATCGATGAGGTTTCTCGGAGACCTCCATAAAGGTGCATTCTCCACCCATATGGACCATTACGGGGGGGATAATTTAATATGAGGCTGGAAGGGCGGGGGTCCCGGGTATAAATCTCGTCTGATGAGACTCTTGCCTTCCTCGTGGTTTCAAAGTGGAATTAATCGCATGACGGCATCGTGGCCTGGGATATCGGGGCAATTCGATGGGAGTTATGTCCGGCCCTTTTCACTTGATTGCTGGTTCGTGGCCTCTGCTCGTCCTTCATTTTTCAATCCATCCCCTCTCGAAGCCTCAAATCATTTTCTGCCTCGAGGTGATATTTGCCGAGACCGGAGCCAAAAAATGAAGCCGTTCGCATCAGCTCGGAGACGAAAAAATTTCACGAAATTCCCGGATGGAGAAAAACAGATGCCCGAAAGAAAACAATCGACCCTCAACAAGGGAGCAGTGTCCATTTCAATTGCTCGTTTCACGGTGATGACTGCATGCCCTCTCGTCTGAAGGGGCCGTATATGTTTACAGTCCATTAGCATTTATGGTCGCGAAGGAGGAAGTGGCCGAAGGGGCGAGAAGTCGACGAAGAATGAAAAATCCCATTTAGCATACACGTCAACGTGCCTCGGGAACATAACTCAATCCCAACCCGCAACAAACTCGCGTATCCCTCGAGAGAAAAGAGGGTTAATAAGAGCCGGGAATGACCCGAGGCAATGACCATGACCATGAAGGAGTCACGCGTGTCCGTCCCAAACCCACGCGACCCTTTTTTAAATTACTCACTTGTTTTTGGTATCGAATCGAGAAGAAAGCTTCATTAATTTTGACGAGCATAATCGCGACGTGAGAGGTGAAACTGAACCGCCCAGCTGCCGTCGGGATCCACGAAGTAAAACATTGCATTAAAAATCCAAATAATTAGTTGCAATAGACTCAGCCCTGAGCGCTGCATCGCCGTTGCCATTTTCCGGCAACCCTGCCCCATCGAGCACATCTGGCAACCCTGACGGAGTAGATGACCGAGATGGGTAATCATGTAACGCATTACTACCTGGCATTCGATCCCGAGTACCCCTATTAGCTCCGCGTTCTTGTGTTCCCTTTTAGCCACTAACGGACTTTTAGATAAGAGGACTAAAAGCCGGTTAGCAGCTGAAGGGGAATACAAGAAGCTGCCTAAAGTTTCTGCATCGAATTGCGAATTCGAGGAGAATCCCAGAACTTCCTGTCAAACAAATAATATTTTATTAAATTGCTCTATCGAAACATTCCTGAATAGATGCTCAAAAGTTGTCGAAGAATGCGATTTCATCTCGTAATTTATAACGTTTCAGAAACAAAAGCATTAGGGATGCCAGATATGTGTTTTTAAGTTTTTCCGGAACAAATGGTTGCATGTATCAGACAAACGAGCGTCTTCCTTCTTTTTTTTTCCTGAGAATACTATAATCAACTATGCCGAAAAACTGAGTACAGTACAAACATTGAAATACGTTAGAATATGAATACTGTGAGATTTTATTCAATTTCACTCGGTCGTTTACTACTATTCGAGTGTAGATGTGAGTAATCTGAATTGAGTGACCCCAGTCGATGCCGAGGTCCAGAGGCCTTGGGTTAACCCGTATCTAGACAGGAAGTTCAATTCTTGTTTAATATCTTGCTGAACTTATTTGTTCTGATTTCCATTAGGCTTTTGGCCACGCCGGGGAAATTTTCAGGTGTCGGATTTGAACGTGCCACAAACGCGTCGCTTCTAACCGTTCAGGTTTCAACCCAAGTGACGCCCACGGTCTCCACGGACCTGTGCGTGCGGTGACGTCATGGGAAGGGCAACTCGCGCATGATGCAGGTACGGCACACGGCACGTGGTGGCGTGGGCGTTAGCAGTCTCAAGACTTCCTAGTGGAGCCTTTCCTCTCCGTAGGGGGGAGATGCGACAGGTGATGGGTCCACGAGACAAGTGTTTACCGTTCACTTATTTCGCTCGTAGTCTGCCAAGACGCGTCTCCGTGGAAATCTCCGAACGGTTCAGAGGCATCTGGTGCTCCCGGATTGGCACGTATGTGTGGATTTGAGTGCCAGTTAGCCCGTTTGTTGATCGGGAACCGATCGAGTCATGTCGCTAATGTGCTCGCCGTCCAACACCCATTCGTGAAATACGTGCAATTTACATCTGTTCAAACTGCGTGAATGAAGAAACCGTGCAGAAAAGCGCTTCACATGAAGTAGAAGCTGGACACCGCGTCCCGCAATCGTGAAAGATCCATGAAAATAGACAAAACTGGTATATCCCGGCAAAATCTGGTCGCATGGACCCAAGCGTCCCGCTGAAGTCTGCTCACCGGGTTCTGGTTAATTATCATGGGACCGCGTGAATTTCTGCAACTCATCTTCGCGGTGATCCGGAGATAGATACATCTCCATTGTGAGAAAGAAAAGTTGACACCTAGAAGAGTGACAGAGAGTGAGAAACAATGGGTGGGAAGAGAGAAAGAGAGAGAGAGAGAAAGACTGCACGAGATAAGAATGCTGCGTAAGGGAAGAAGAGCCACGTCGTCTATAGGGTCATCATCAATCTCTTCAACTTCCACGTTCTCGCAACTTTTTAAACGTTTCTCTTCTATCGACGGCGGATACCATGTAGGGGGGTGTATCTTCCACGCGCATATGCTAAAATCCTCTGCAGGCACCTCCAAGCCGGTAATGGGGGACTTTACAAGGAAGTTTTGTAAATGTAAATAAGTCCCCCAACGCGGAGATGATCCATGAGACGATACGATTTCCCTTCCAAATGAACGGGGAGACACATAATGCCTCGAAGGGAAGAAAAAAAGTCGGGATGCCTGCGGAATGAAATGAAGACGGTTCGCGGATTCATCCATCATTATTCCGAGAGCCCGGCTCGAGGGTCCTCTCTTCCGGAGAAAAGTTGTCTCATGTCTCTTGACGAGACACAATGTTTTCAACAGATACCCTCCGGCCTCATCCATCAAGTCCGATGCACAAGGTCATCCTGACACACTCTCTGGGGGTTTCTTCTTTTTCTTCCGCTCTTTTCAGCGAGATACACGGAGCGATACATCCCATACCCCCAACAAAGGACATGGGCGAAGGGTCCACGGGGAGGGGATAGCATTTTTCACGATTATTCCAAAAACCCTCACCTCCCACGTAGTCACCCGGTTTGAGACTTCGAAACCAAGAGGGTCGGATTCCGACCCTTCGGGCAGCGTTGCACGAAATAAATCTCTCTTTGAGTTTTTGCGTGGACGGAAACATTTGAGGGCATCATACAAATTGCGTTTAGGAGGGGAATTTGAGCAACTTTTTCCCGGTGGATAAAGCGGTTGCAAGACATCATTGACATGACTTGCTCGTGGATGTGACCAAATTCCACATGCTTTATGTCATCATGAAACGGGGGGAATCATTGCTTCTGTCTAGTCTGGAAACAAAAACGTCATGCAATGAAGTATCTATTTTGAATTTATATTCGTCGGCATCGGAATTTACCTGTTGCATGCATTCGGTGTAGGTATGACGGTTGACAGTAGGATTTTTATCCATTAACGTGCTCGAGATGGAAATCCATTTCTGACCGAGAAATATCTGACATCTTCGAAATCTCTCCCATAGAAATCAGCTTAGATTCCACCCATTATTGTGTTTTGAGATGTCCCGGTCGATCTGGAGGGGAAGCTGGAAGGGAAGTGAAAAACGCCAAGGAGAAAGCATTGAAGGGACCCCGTGATGGATTGCAACTGTGGGATTCATCCGTTTCTCACGCCCCTCCCCCTCTCCCCCCCCCCCCCCCCCCCTTCCCCGGCTTTTTGTGCATGTGCGTGCTTGGAGCTTTCATGCCCATGCACCCTTTCAATTGTGAAAGGGAATTACCCAACACTCCGTGAAATACTCAGAGGAATAGCCGGCCTGATCTCGTATTCATGAACATTCTCGAACTTTTTATTGCGCGCGCGTGTACATCGAGGTGCGAAGAGAAAGAAGGAAAGAAAAAAAATAGCATAATACAATGCCTTGATTAATGGCTTGGTCCTGGTTGGAGGGAAGACTAGGCATATAAGGTAGGGGGATTAGCATGTCCAGCATTCCTCAGCGGATTTCCCCCCTCCCACGCCTGCAAACGGGTTCTTATCACACGGCTCCGCGTAATTAGTCGACCTGGGCTTCATTAGCTGATAACTTTCCGAGGTCCACCCCACCCTTTCTCGAAGTATTAAGCTCTATACACAAAGATTGACCATAGATGAAGGCTTCGTTAAGCACCCCAGGGTCCCCTTGGAAAGAGCACATCTCGATATTGCGATCACGCACACACGCCTTTCACTTCGGGGTATCACGAAACTACGAACATCCCTCCTTCCTTCTTGTACCCGCTTCCGAGGCCTCGTCTCGCACCATTGAAGTGCGTGATCGAAGTGAAAAGCGACAGTTGACAGCCTATGAGAAATCGAAATGGAGTCCCTCTAATCCGGGGAAATCGCGCATCCCAGGGGCATCTATCACGTGGGTCCTCCAGTGAATGAATGAATGGAAGCGTTTGCAAGAAGAGAGGTGCCTTTCATGAATGCGCTGACGAGTGACGACTTCAACACTCTGAAAGCCCCAAACTCCGCTTCCTTCTCACGTATTCCGTGACGGAGTGGTCGAAGTCGCCGTCCGCCTTTCCCATTTGATCCCAGGAGGAATATCTATAGAAATTAACGCGATGGACCCAGAGCTGTACTTGGAGAGATCCTTTCACCCCTGGAGGGGGAGTCTGAGCCGGTAAACAAGGGAGATCATACAGAGATACAGTACAGAAAGGACTGCTGAGTCACTTCGTTGCCATTGTGGAATGAACTGGGTCTCGATCCATCTCACCCCAGGCCCAGACTTCCATAATGCATGCCTATGTGTCCCTCGTCCCTCTTCAGGTCGTGAGAAAAGGAGGAACCCTCCTTTACATACCCTAATTGACAGGTCCTCGACGAGACTGCTCTCGACGGTCCCGTGGCAGGAGATATTTAAACTATCATCCGAGACGCATGATACTGCCTCGTTGAATGGAGGGATCGGATAACTCGATATTTATGATACATTATATGGTAATAATGGGGGGTCGTATATATTATAATGCCATCAAAACGTCTTCCTCTTCTTAGGAGCCATGTAATAAAGGTACTCACAGATATACATGATAATGTGGCAGGTTAGGAAGTACGTACTTGCTCCTTTCTCTTGTAAACATGAGTAAAGTACTTTAATTACTACTGGATTGCTTTCCTATAAATGTCTATTTATATACATATATTGGAACTGAATTAATCTTCTATATTATATAATTATTGTAATTGACAGCTTGTCTGCCCGTTTTTGATATTGCACATGCAGTGTCCACGTGATCAACGTACAGAGTCTGCCTTTCTACGTTTTCCGTGATTGTTCAGTTTCCCGTAACGGTCACAAATTACGCAATTTTATGACGTTTCCCAGAGTATTTAAGAACCCTAACTTCCGTGATTGCACCAAATATCAATTGCTCGATTGGGCACAAAAATTAACATCTGTAGAACAATCACCTTTCTGAGTTGATTGAACGGCGAATTCCCAAGTCTAGCGAAAGAAAAAAAGCAATTATGATTCTTATAAAAAGTTGGCAAGATTCCGAGACTGGCTACATGATGAATTCTTCACATGTTGTGAGCAGTGACTCAGCAAAGGCGAGAGAATGTCCCAAGGGACAAAAATCTTACTAGTTGGTGCTCCTCGTGTTACATAATTCGAGCATTGACCCTTGAATGGCAAGAATTCAGCGTTGCCCTGCGAGTGAGGGGTCAGGTTATTTGCTTGGCGTCAGATCTGCGATCGACGCAAAGCCGCAAAACATCAAGGTAATTTACGAGAACGGGGACAAAAAACAACCGCAAATCCAAATCCGAGTAAACTAAAGGTTGGACTTCGGAGACATAGCTCTAAAGGACGAGTGAAGTTGGTTTAGGAACTGAACGGATTTTATTGGGGTTCAAGACTTTTGCAGAACAGTAATGCTATGTATATGCTGTTATGGAGCATATGTTATAATGAATTCATATTAACAGCCACAGCGGAAACTGTCACTCACTTGAGACAATTCCTGAAATGCCAGCCTAGAGCAATTAAGCATCGAGACGACGATCCTTGCTCATGGAACATAATAAAATGTGACAGGGTGCCAGATGACAGTAATATATATTGAAACTGTAGGGGTTACCTCTGTAGGGGTTAAAGCAACGGGCAGTGTCTCTTAAAATGGGATAACTCACAACTGCAAATGTACAAGTCCGTGACTTCCATAATATATGGTAACATTCGTGAAAAAAAAACATGTGTTTCAAATTGGAAAGGGGCTTAAGGTCACATACACAATTCTAGACAAAATGAGCTCCTCGGTCGGAATGGAAACGCCAGGAAAGTATGGCCCGTGCTAATGGCTGCGATGTGGAAACTCAAGGACGACTTCACGCCCTAACATTAGCGAAGTGTGATTTCCCAGAAGCCTGCACCGCCCTTTCTTCCTCGATGGACCAATCGCGTAATATCCTCCAGTTCCTCGACAGGCAGTCGGAGAGTGTTGCCATAATCGTCCGGCATAGCTTAATAAATAAACCGACTCCAAACATTTTCCCCCTTGATGTTCTCTTCCGAGAATAAACTTTCGTTCTCCGTGCAGAGGTCACACCGAGGTTTCGCGACCATATGCAGGCCTGGCATTTCATTTCATTTGCATTCTAATGGGAAGCCATTCGAGGCCTCGAGGCAGGTGTGACACGCAAAAGAGGATCTGTCATCTTCGTTTCACACCCGTGCACGTTTCTTTGCGAAACCCCGGCACGACGGATGTCCTTCCCGTGTATCAGAGATTTGCATTGCCTTTCCCCGCTGAGCCACGATTGAACCGGGTCGGCACCTATCGGCAGCTCCTACTACATCATTCCAACAAGAACCCCTGCGTCGATTGAGGATTCACGTTTTAAATCTTCCAAGGTGGCCGCTCCTTGCCCTTAAGACTTAATAGCCTTCCCATCCATCAGAAGGAGGAGCGCACCTTGAAGGATAAACTGTATGATGTCAATGCTAGCACATTTTTCGTTGTGGAATCACACGTATTACAGCCAGAACTATGTGAATTGTTTCACTTACCGTCTGATGACAACAGCGGGATCGATAGAAGGGGGGGGGGGAACATACATAGAAAATCAGAGAATTATGGAAATGATCTTTCTACGAAAAGATGAATAAAAAACAGCAATGTCCTCTCTCGAATGGGCACGCAGGCACAACTTCGGGAACTTCTTCCTACCTTTCGTATACAAGGAAACACTGCTGAGAACGATCCATGGCTTCCCCCCCTCCCCCATTTTCGTTCAAGTCTCTTAAAGTAACTCCAAAGGCTGTTTAGGCTACTTTCCATGTACAGGCGTTGGAAACAATCGAGAAGGCGTGGTATTCAACTTGAAAATTAAAAAAATTCTGGAAGCCATTCAAGGTTTAGAAAAAGGAACATGGTTGAGACAACTGCATCAAGTGGAGCTTTTTCTACATTCTAGGCTACTGTTCACCGATCGGAACGACTAAAACAATCTACGATTTTCACGGAGACTTAAATGACAGTCTCTCAGTACTCTTCAGAAGAATAAAACAGCACTCACCTCCCGAGTTCATCGAAGGAAAACTGTTTCAAATGCTGCGCCTGCATTTGAAACTTGAGATGATGGATCTCGCATAGCAGCCAATCCCTTTCCTTCTCCAGGCCCTTGAGTTGCTCCTGGAGTTCCTCGAGGCCCCCTTCGAGATCCATGATGGCGGGAACACGCACACGAACACGAGCCGCGAAGATATCCCGTGGATTCACAAGCAGAGCGCGCGGGAGAGAGAGAGAACCGGCAGCGTCCACTGCCCTGGGCTGACTGGCGCTGACGGGCCGGCAGCGCTCGACTCCATTGACCACCTCCACAGCACTCGCCGACCCCCAGCCACGTCCCTTTTAAAGGTCTTAATCGCTTCTGAGAACGAATCTTCATCAATCACGAACAATGCACGAAACATCTTCCTCATTGGTATGAGGGAGGTTTCATGCTTGAATTAACGATCGTCTTCTTGTTCTCGAGTATGGCTGTTTTCAAGCTGCCTTCGGGTCCACCGAGCAGTGCATATCGCATACCCTCGTGCACGAAGCTCGTAGAAAATATAACCGGGCTGTTCGTGTGAGTTATAGGACGCACTCCGGTTTTAAACACCTGAACTAGCGTCGATTATAACGGGGAGGCTTTGTAATGGACCGTAAATCACTGAGCACTAATTAGTTCCTAATTGCATGCATGACGACTCGTAGACTCTCGTCGGCTCCTGGCTTTTGGAGAAAACATAATCATGTGATGCTTTCTTCCTCTCAAATCCTTCTACCGTTATAAATCCAGGCTCATTAGAAAGACATTAGCTCTTTTTTTTTTTTCAAGGAATCTCGTAGAATCTGTGCTGGAGATTCATGGAACAAACTTTATCGTATATTTTCTGCAGATGGTGTTTGATTACGAGAAACTTGGAACTTGAGCAGATTAGCTCTTTTTCACTCTTCCAGCTTTTCGTCTCTCTCCCCGATGCGAAACTCCGCTGGCGAAATGCAATCGAGGAATGGGATCGAGTCTACGCCGAACTCGTTACTCGTGGATATTATTCATCGGGATGGGGAATGAATCTGCATGGAAGTGAGATGGCGCAAGATGGATTAGTTTCAGATGTTAAGTCTTGAGCTAGTTACGAAGCGAAGAGAGATGATCGCATTCTCCTTAATGTTTTTTTAAGTTCCTCCCACGCAAACCAGCTTTGACAAAGAAAAAAAATTAACTTTTTATTTCGCAAGGAAACTGAAAACCTAACGGAAATTTATCGACCGAAAACGGTTGAATGTTGTCTTTCGAAGCCTCATTTGGGATTTCACATCATGCATTAATTATGTCAGAGCATCCAAGTTTATCTCGAGGAATGTGAGAGAGATCGATGAAGAGCAACTCACTTCGGACATATCGGAATCATCTGAGTCCTCATCATTTTCATCTGGACACATGACATCCGAGTCTTTTTCTGGACACATCGATCTATTTCCCGAGGGGATTCGGGAGAGCCATTCATCTGAAAACGGAGCCTGCCATTACAGAGGGTACCATTACAGCGGGGTACCATTACATTGGGGTACCATAACATTGGGGTACCATTACATTGGGGTACCATTACGAGTGCGGGGTGTTAAGTTCCCTCAGTTTGCACAAAGTTCTTTGGGTCCGCCCGTTAGATCCGAGTAATCGTCTGTCAAAGCTCCATTTTTTATATTCTTCGGTGTGCAATGAAGCAATCGGCGATGCAGAAATTCTTGTTGCTCGTGATGGAAATTCGATTTTAAAAAAATTCCACTATGGAAACATTGCAATGACCAATTAACGGCTGGCACGTAACTGGGCTCATGATGACCGGTGAGGAAGGCTTTCGTTTTCCCCTCCGTCTTATTCACGGGAACTTGTTTTCCATCACTGATCGGATTTATCAATATTTGTGAACTATATCTCGGTACCAACAGATCTTATCGGCATGGCATGCAATTCTCCTCCTGGAATTCAAAATAAAACCTGCTGAAGCAAGGAGATAAGAGTGAGAAGGAAAACGATGAGAGTCGACCGAGAGTCGATCGACTGCACTTGTAACTTAATAATAATAATATTGGGCTTTTGAAATATTGAAGTTATGAAAAAGTCCCAGTCCCGTAATTCAGGCCACGTGGCCGTTTCAGAGGAATTTCCAGAATTTACAGCAAGTGAGATGCCAATCAAGAACAGTTGACGCGCTGGTTGAATAGAACGGGTCGTAAAGCATGCTCAATTAGCTCATCGAGTTGTCATATTTGAGGCTGTTTCAGGTGTTGAACGCAGACTCCTCAACTCATTTCACGGATTCAGAGGTCAGGGTTCATACTAATAGGTATCGAGTCCAGCGATGACGGTCGAGGGAGAAACCCCATTGAAAACCCACAGATCCGAGCCGCGACCGAACCAAGAGCGAAGCAACGGACCAGAGAAAAGCCCCCCGTGGGTTAAAGCCATGATTAGCCACGATTAGCCACGACTAGCGTCACCCCGTCCAAACACTCCTTCGCCGCCTCTCGTGTCGGTCCGGCGAAGGACGGAAAGCGCGGACACAAGGATGCATGCTTACGTCACATTCGCCCTTCTCGTCCAGCTTTGGTTTCTTCCTTCGCCTTCACCGCTGAGCTCGATAGTCGTCGGGCTGCGAGGAAGATCCACGTCGGCCCTGACCCTCTCAAATGGCGAGGCGAGGCGGCATTCAACACCTTCAAACATGGCAACTCGGTAAACTAATTGCAATGCGACTCGTCGCGGCCCGGTCGCACGTCGTTTCAGGTAACCATCTCATTTGCTATAAATTCCCGAAATTCCTCTGAAACGGTTACGTGTCCTGAATCACGGGACCAGGATTTTTGAATAACTTCAATTTCATAAAGTGATTCCGGTTCTGACGACTGCAGACGACCGACTCTCGGTCGGATCTCATCGTCTTCCTTCTGTCTTCCACACATACACTATCTCCGCATTGCAGCCGATTTTTTTTCAAGCTTCACTCCTTTGAAAGAGAATACTTTCACCACGTATTCGTCCCAAGCAATCGTCCCCAGCTTTAAGGTTCAAGGTTCAAGGTTCGGGTAGGGGTGTCGGGAGACGTTTCAGCCCGTTATGAGGTCCCCCCTATCGAGGTCAAGCGAAATCATTTCGCTTAATAATAATTTGTAAATTTAGCCTGTTCTCGGCAACGGGGAATAGAAACCCGCCGAAGAAGACGTTGGAATCGTAACTCGAGTCCTCCAAAGCCGTCAGAAGCCATCGACGAGTCTCCTCGGTCTGCAATGAACCACGCGCGATGCGAAACGGGAGTGATACGGCTTCCCCGCGACGACGATCGTGAGACACCAGCCGGGGGAGAAAACGACGAAGATGGATGCCCGCTGTCCGATGCCTCCGACGGACTGGCAGAGAATGAATGCCCTGGCCTCCATGCTCGACGGCGAGGGGTAAATGCGTTAAAAAGCGAAGGATCCCCGAACCCAGAACGATACCTGCCCCTGGCAACGGCCACGAGGGAGAGCGGTTCCAGAACGGTTAGACCTTGATATGGTTCACTTGGGCAGAGCGGTCACCGCGTCCAAACGAGCAATCGTACAGGAACGAGAAACGTGCACGATGGCATCGTGAAGCATCGAGGGCAAGGGAGTTAATGCACGAATCCCCTTTCTCGATCGATGGCCATCCGCAGCGTGCCATTTCGGGATCCGTTAATCGGAGACCTGCCTGGAAACGAAGAAAAATGATGGTGAAATCGTGAAGTTCACTCGAGGCCACGATGACATTGCGTTCGAATTCTTCCCTTTTCCCGTGTTCGTCCTCGAAGACGGCTTTTGCTCGGCGGATTAAATGGGAGATTCAAGATGAGTCCCTCGAAGTTCTAATCGAAGTCGACAGAGAAAGCGAGTTTTTAAACCTCTACTCCAGCTCCCCCAAGTTTTCCATCATCCAGGGCCATTTGCATCATATACGCAGAAGTCAAGGTCCACCCACACAGATTTTGTCGTAACGCCGCCGTGCGATTCAGTCTGCCATCCGGCGGATACATAAAGAAACGTCCGCAAGTCTTGAAATTGCGACGAAACAGCGACGAGGCGGCGCGACGGGAGACGGCTGCATTGTAGTTGGGTTGCAGTTCGCTCTGGCGACTGTTGCTCTTGGTTCTGCCTGCTGCGCGGAACGTATTGTTGTGGCACGATGGACTCGTGACTCGTGACTCGTGGACACGCCGATGACGTTTTCCGACGGGGAAGGGTTCGGACCGTCGTTTTCGTGCCGAGGGGGACCCAACACCGAATTCATCGATGAGGCAACGGCGCGGTGCACGGATGGTCGCGGGGAGGCCTTCGCTTTCTCGCGGATCGTGCATCGTCGCCGAAGGCACACGGATGCCTCCATCCCATTTTTCTTTCCATCCCAGCGATGGAGAAATACACGTCGATCCCGTCGATGAGTTTAAGCAGACTCGTTTCGTCCCAAAGCGGTTCTCGAAAAACGAAGAATTCTCCCCGAGTTGTGAAATGCCTTGGGCGTGGACGAAGACCTCCACTCCGAGGAACGCCGAGGAGGAGGCGGCCTTGCGGGACTTCGCAGACGCCGGAATCCAGTTTCTCCCCGCGCGGAGGCGTTCGACGCCGATCGGCGTTCCCGATCTCGTTCGGGAACGACGCTTCCTTCTCGTTCTTCGAAGAAACGTCGGAAAAAAGTAAGCGGCATTCTTTCCCACAGGAGTGAAGCGGGAAAAACGGAGGAATCCAACGTCGCCGGAGGGAAAATTGAACATTGGATCAACCGCGAATTTGGTTCATGAGCGTGCCCCTAGGCCGTTTCCCACTCCCCGTCTCATTTTCACCTAACCTTTTCAATGCTCCCCAGAGAAAGCTGCAGTTCGTAGATCATCATTATTCCTGATTACAGGGGTGGATCTGCAGACAGACGGGTGCAACCTCAGACATGTAAATAGCTTCTCGTTTGATTAAAAATGGAAACTGTAAGCGTTTTTAGCAAAAAAAAAAGTAATTTTCTCCCGTGTTCCTCGTCGCCCTATCGCCCACGTAGGCCTTTATCGACACGATTTGAAGGACAGATCGAGGCAAACCTACGTCGTAAAGAAATCTGACAGGGGCGACGAACCTGATAATTGGCAGCTTTCATGATAACCTGGTGCGAAAAGGAGGCTTAAAGTGCTTCCATATTCAGAACCATTATGA